>JAPYZP010004616.1:0-10068 GCA_030522985.1 Torymus sinensis
GTCTTCATGGTCCTCTATAATATAGACTATTAATTATTTGTTTCTATTGTACCTTCATACCATAAATAAACTTTAAACAAAATTTATAAATTTGACTCTGGGTATATGAAAATAAAAAACCTCACAGAAATTCTGACTGCCAATAGCTAATCTCTCAGACTCTGAAAATCTTCGTCACTCTACACAGTGTCTATGACGTCTGAGTCACGGCGTAATCCCGTGTTTACAATAAGTTATTGATAGTGTGTCAAGTTACCCACCTGCGTAACGTGCTCCGCTCTTCCCTACTTTTAAAGTACAAAAGAAAAAAGAATCCGAGCTCCTCGACAGAATAAATGCTTTATTATCTTTAATTGAAATTGATAAATATTTGCATAGTAATGTAATTATTGCAGAACATGATTACTCGAAACAAGATTCTTGGGTACTATCACAGTACCTAGATCATGTTATCAAGCACACGTGTGGATCAGTATTATATTCGATAATTAAGAAGATTAATTGTGAAAAATGCGTCAAAATGTAAAGATATCAAGGTTCCACTAAGTCTAAACTTACTGGTTTAAAAAATTTGAGTGGCTTACAATTTGCGTCGGATGATGTTTACTTGATATTTCTCAACACAGAACAAATTATACGAAAGAATAAAGCATCCTTATTACCTACAAATATTTATGAGAGGCTGATAACTGAAATATTAAAAATGATACCTTCTTCGGTTTTAGACGATAATGATCACTCTTTGGAACGACAATTTTTAAATTAATAAAATACTTAAGCATGACAGTAATAAAATGGGAGATTTAACATTTAGAACGCATATGTTTTACAATAAACTATTTTTAAAGAAGAATGAAATAATTTAAAATAATCTGTGATTTTAGTTTAAGTACTGTTAGTGTTATTTAACTAATATGAAGGTTATTTCGTCTTAAAGAAATATTTTGATATTCAGTATTTTTTAAAACCACAAGACTTTTCTAGTAAAAAAAATTAAAGCACATGGATTATTCATTTAAAAGTATAAAATTAACAGTATGTTTATATTTAATTCACTTATTTGGAAGTGAACATTTTCACTTATTCAATATGACAATATTCCCATATTCGCGCAGTGAACGGATTTTTACTAGACAAATAAGTGACACTTATTATGGAAGTGAACATCTTTTTTAACTTTCAAATAAGTGAATGATATAGGCTTTCACATGTTAAATTTTTCATTTATTTAAAAAGTGAAAAAGACGTTGACTTTTAAAATAAGTCAAAATTTCACATATTCAAATTTAGAGAGTAAGCAACTCTGAAGAAACTGCAAAAACTGCAAAGGAAAACCTCGTACAGCGTGAAAAATAGACGAGATTCGCAACACTTGGCAAAAAAACTGCTCGGCTGAATGAACATCTGATCAGCGCTTCGAATGCATAGTGAGATGAGGGGAGGGAAGGCGAGACAGTCAAAGTCGAAGAAAGAGATCAGTCTGTCAGTGGTGCACAAACGGAGCAAAGAATTGAAGGCACGCCTGGGAGGAGGTGACGACAGTCAACCTTATGCATTTTTGTATCTCTCGGTTCGCGCGAGCGGGAAAGGCAAATGAGGGGATGGCCCGCGGGGGCGTGCAAAAAGGAACAGTTTTAAAGAGCAGGAAGAGTGTAATGACCAAGTTCCTCTGTTTTGCTAATTATCCAACTCCAACCGGCTCGACTTTTACGTAGAATCCCTCTCGTCGACCTTTCTCTCTTTCTCTTCCCTTCGCTCGCGCCCCTGTTTTTGTATATCTTTTTCGCGCGCACTATCATCGTTTTCTGGCACGAAACTCCCTCGTTCTTCATAATCATTTTTCCCTATACGCTTGCTTGAATAAATACATATTCACAGGAGAGTCGAGCGAAACTGCGAGGCAGAGAGAAAGATAGAGAGAGAGTTTGCTGGGCGGAATACTATCTACGCGTTTTTAACTCTTTACGTGAATAATTACTGCAGCGTGATGTTGAATAAAAGTCCATGTTGTTGTGTAAAGTAACAGTGAAGCCGACCAAATTTTTTTTAAAAATAAATTCACGAAAATATTTCACACTGCAAAAAAATAGCGGTCTCAATATTTTTACTTCCAATGTAAACATATATACTTTTTTATTTCGCGTTATGTAGAACCTTATCATCTTTAACTATGAAATTTACTCCAAAAATCAAAATATAAGACGATACTTTTTAATTGGCGAAAAAGGTTATATATTTTCAAATTTTGATTTGAAAGCATTTTGAAAAGATAAAAACACCGTTAGAAGCGCGCGCAAATCTTGCTAGTATCTATAACAAGTATATAGTTATCCTGTAATTCTAATATACAAATACAACTGCGTAAAAAAGGTTTTTTAGAACACATCGAGAAAAGTCAAAGAAGTTTAATTGACGGAAAATTTAATGTCTAGAATAAACTATATAATAATAAGGTGCAATTTTATAAATGAATAGAAATTTTTTCGAAGAAAATATGGAGCGAAGCATCGCAAAAAACCATCAAAGTTCAGAAAGCTATTGAATTTTCTAAATACATGAAATGATCTGTATAGTATTATGCCACTGCGTTTCGCGCATCGCACAGTGCAGTTTAAGTAACAACACTTTAAGTAACCAGAGGCAATATCGTGCAAACTTCGCCCACGCCCCGAGCATTTCCCTTCATCATCAATATTGCACTTTCCAATTCGTCTCTCTCTCTTCCCCCCTCTCGCTATCGCTCGCTCTGTGAAACCCCATCGTCGCTCCAGCAACGTCGAACAATCGATGGACACCCCCCTGCGGGCATATTAATCCATCGAGCGTTGCTGAGAGAGACGAGGAGCTCGCTGGCAAGTTTGAAGACGCACAGAAGCTACTATTAGCCGAAGCCACGGCGAAAGGATTAATCAATTGTTTCGCGGGCGAACCGCTTAGCCCAGTAGACAGCAGGCGGGGAGGGAGGGGGCTGGAGAAGAGTCGTCGGCTATTACGATAGAGCGAGCGCAGCCCCCGCAAAGTTTCCGGCCCGGCTGCGGGCTGGGACGCGCCGAGGCTTTATCGGCGACCTATGATGCATGTCCCGGAAACGGCCGGTACGGAAGCTCGACTCCCGAGTTGGCCTCCCACCGTGCCGATGCCTGCCAACCCTCCCCCCGATCCTGATTCGGCTAGAGTCTATATACGTGTACACCTATTCGGAACAGCTCTCGTGAACTCCTCGCGCGGAGGAGGCGCACTCGCGTTAATGACGGCATTGGGAATCACTTTTTCAACGCTCGCCACTCTCTTTCTCCCTCTTGACCGTAAATGAGCGCTCGGACGTAATGCCGATCATTTCGGGCTGACGTAACGACCGAGCTCTCTCTCTCTCCTCCCCGGCTCGCTGTAAAGACGCCACTAGTGCCGCTGCTAGCTATCTTGTTCTTCTTGCGGTTTTTTATCGCTAGTAGAGCTCTATTTATCGAGGGGAGGGAAGGGGTTGCGTTTTATCCGCGCGAGCGCTCGTACGCGTGTCGTTGAACGAATAGCCGAGGTCGTATGGTTTATCACCCTGGGCCGCAAGGAGCTTATCATTCCATTTTAGTTGCATGGAATATGTACATTATATCTAGACATTATATTGTTACAGAAATGTGGTTTACTTACGTCTTTGATGATATTTTTTTTTCTGATAATACATTAACAAATGTATGATTTATTGCACGTATAGCACATTTCCATTGCATGCATAGTTGAAAAATCCACTCAATTAATGCGTCATTCTCTTTTCAATCTATGAAATGGGAGAATATAATATGTAGGAAAAAGCGTTTCATCGGAACGTATCAGTTGCCATTTTTCCTATATCCATTTACTGAGTGCCTGACCATTTCGTGATGGGCTTTCCACCAAATTTTCACTATTGTTATTTGACAATGTGTTTTACGTGACCAGTTCGGTACATGCGCACTGATACAAGCGAAATCTAACAAATGCCCGGTTCGACAAGCGTGCGCGGCCAGAGCGAACCAGGCAGGCTCGTGGTGTCTCGCGGGCACTAAGACGCATCTCTAACGTCAGAGATGCTTGTGCTCATCATTGTTGTCATGTACGAGAAAAATGGCCAGATTGTGTAATTTAATATATACTAGTCTTATCAGGCGTGCTTCGCCCGACCTTAACAATTTTCATGTGTATTCCTGCCAAAGTTTCGAGTATCCGACATGCCTTTGTGATATCGGAGCAAGCTCAGACTACTTACCTACAAGCAATACGCTCATAAAATGTAATTGTGGATGATTTTTTTTCTCGTATATTATGTGGTAGAAAGAATTGAAAAAATGAAACCCGGAAGGTATGGCTGGAAACAAATTTTGATCCACTTTTAAAGACGCGTAAATGGATTTGTCACGTAGATTTTGTCATATATGAAAATAGATTTTTTACATCTGAATTGCGGTCATTAAAAAGATATGGGTAGTATGTACAGCTGTCTATATCTGTAAATTACACTCTATAAGAAAGGGAGTGATACATTTTCGAGCTATTTGATGTTAGCATAAAATTTAGCAAAATATTGAATATATTTATTATTATTTACAGGATCTCCATATTTATAAAAAATTTAAATGTTTATAACTTTTTTCTCGCACTCCCAAAGATCACCAAAATTTAACTGACCCATTTTTAACGCCTAAATAAATACTTGACATTTTCAACAAAAAAAGATTAGTGAATTTCAGTTTATTTTTCACTTAAAAAAATTTCCGGGCAGATATTAAATTAATTTTTTTTACATCCACTCTTAAAAGAATGATAGCCGGATGTTGTGAAGCATTTAAAGATTGATTTCGATGGGTCTGTAACGAGTAGGCGGGAAGATCCGCTACTACCGCTAAATTTGAATTTTTTAAATTGAATTTTTATTCTTAACTATTTCAAACTAAATAATTAAATCAAAACATAAGGAAAAGATTAATTTTTTGTTTTGACAAAATTATCTGATTATCCTATCATTTAAACTAATTAAAAGGAAATCATAATGAAAAATTATATTCATAACCTCAAAAACAAAATAATACGCGCAAAGCGCGTTTGGATTTGGCTAGTATCCAAAAAACTAGATACTATAATCTTTCACTTAAGCCATTCTGAGTTAGAAAATATTGATTGAAACCTTTTTTACACATATTTTAATATTATGTTACATGACAGTAACACCCGGAGTCTAAGGGCTATGCTCCCTTAAACTTTAAGATACGTTTTCTCATTTTAAAATATTAATAGCGATAAAATACTACCTAACGAGATTCATACTCCAACGATGTATAATACTCACCTGAAACAAACAAAACATGTGACACGTTATATAATATGTTTATTAAATCGTAAAACTAAGGATGCACGAATACTCATCTCGACGTGTTTGAACACTATCGAACTATTTTTTCAAACTCGAGTCGAATACTCGGTACTTTAAATTGTTCAACATAATATTACGAACAACTCATACACAATCACCTGTTCGAACCAGGTCCGACTATTCGATTTTGTCGTAATTTAAAAAAATAATATATTTTATTGATGTAGTTCAGACTGTGGATAAGCAAATTCGCAGTAAATTTTAAATTATTTACTTTTGCGTGACTAACATATCAATGAGAGCTCAATGAATACACATTAAAAACGTGCTTTTCAAAAGACAATAAATTAATGTATAAAATATAGTTAATAAATTTAGTGTCTAGTTAATTTGTACAAAAATGTAACACAAATTCGGTTTATTAAATTTTTAAATTTCTATTTTAAAATTTGTTTAATATTTTTTTTTTTAAACAAACGCATTAGCAATGAAATGTCAGCGTGAAAAGTTCTGTTGAGTTGTGTATGAGTGAAGTGATACCATTATACACCTAATAATTTTTTAACTGAGGTAACATAATACTTCATATATTTATTTTAAAATCTTAATTGTCTCTACATAATACGGATTAAAATCCGGTCTCCATATAAATCAATAGCATTGTAAAAGTATATAATATAATTTTTCAAGTTATTTTCAAATCACATTTTCGTCAGTGTTTTTTGAGAAAATGAGCCACTTTGAATCAGATATAAAGTAGTCCATATATGCTCGCGTACAATTTCTAAATTCACGACATTATTGCTTTTCTAAAAAAACTCTCATTCTCGATCTCTATACTTCGTGTATTAAAATGTAACGGCTACTAATAGGCAGCCGCGTTTTAAAAATTATTAAATTAAAATTAAATATACGTACGGGTATATCTGTAAAATACATTATGCGCTAGTAAGAAGAAAAATCCTATATCTAAAAGAACATCAACCTTTACTATAGAGAATGAATCACGGTATAATGTATCAACGTATAGTCCATAGGCGGGCTTTGTTGATTTCGTCCCTTTGTTCTCACTCTCTCAAAATGAATAGGCAAAAAGCTTATGTTCGCGCCTATGCGGGAATATAATATTCACCTATCGACATCAGTGTAATAAAACATTCACTGTCCAATAAGTTGCATTAGAAACCTGGACGTCTACTTAGAGATTTCGGTGCTGTCAAGGGGAAACCCTAGCATTCTCCTTTCTTAAAAAAGTGATAAGGCGCCTTGTTGAAGCACCTAAAGGCTTGATTTTGATTGGTCAATATAGAATAGGCACCAACATTTGCTTTATGAATTTCGAAATAAAACCCACCAAGTTTGGAATTAGGAAATATTTAAACTAAAAATATAAGTCATAAATACAGTATTAATGACTTAAAATTTGGTTTTGTATATAAAAAAAAGTATTAAAATTTTCACTGTAGTTAACAATGAAGGACTATTAGTGATTACAGTTAAATTTCTAACTAAAATCAATATAATGCAAATTTCAATAAATAATATTGGATAAATTTGCGGACGTTAAAAAGTAAAATGAATTTTAAATTCATAATATTTCTATGAGTACAATGAAGGTAAAGGAAGAGCGCGCGCAGCGCGCCTGAACTTGCTAGTATATTAATACAAATAAATGTAAACAAATGTACATAATATACAACGATCGGAACATCGGCGAAAAATTCAGTTATCGAGTGCTCGATTGACGTAGCACTGGGGGACCTGCTACTCCTATAAGTCAACGATTGCACATCCCTATGTATCTAAGATCACAATAATGACCGAAAATAGAACGCACGCAGCAATAACATCATGTCACAATATCTTGTATGGAAGGGTAAATTAAATTCGTAATACTTTCAATTCTTTATTCTAGAACAAATTTTGATGCAATTTAACGTTTCAGCAAGATAACTGGGATTACAGTTTATCAATCCATCCCCATAGACGAGGTATTCTCGCATTGAAAGCCCATCCAGGAGGCAAATTCTTCGCGTCCGCGGGACTGGATTACAGTTGGTTGGAGTACCGTGATCGAGAATGGGGAAGGGTGCTTCGTAAGTATATCAAAGAAATAAACCCGTCGAAATTAATCCTTATACCTCTACATATATAAACTCATTATATCTTCCTTGCCGCAGGCTTGTGGAACCCCCGCAAGGAATCAAGTTTCGAAAAGCTGGTGACAACACACAAATCGCCGATAACGGAATTCCAGTTCAGCTCCGACGGCGCGGACGTCTTCCTGGCGAGCGGCGACTGCCTCCTCAGCCACTGGAACATCAGCACCTCCGCTAATATATCGCTCTTCAATCGCCACGTGAAGCGCGTCAACTCGGTTCAGCGCAGTAACGACGATAGAATGATCGTCTCGGGCAGCGACGACGGTACCACGAGGATATGGGACGTGAGGACGGCCCTTCCGACTCACACTTTTTTCAGCGATTCTCTCAGTCCGGTGAGAAAAAATTTGAAAAAATAATTACCAATCGCCACGATTGTACGTGCGAGTTAAGAGCCGTTACATTAGTAGTACGTTAATAGCGTAAAAATTCTGTTTTCCTATTGAAGCCAAACAATAAACTGATAACGACTCTCTCTCACTCCCTCTGACACACACGCGCACACAGGTGACCTCTGTGAGCTTCGACGGTCCGAACAACCGGGTGATCAGCGGAACGACCGAGAAGCTCGAATTGTGGGACATACGAGCCGCGGCGATGGTGAAACAACTCCTCGAGCACGAGGGCCTGGTAACGGGCATGTCCCTCAGTCCCGATGGCTCCTTCCTGCTTTCCAACAGTCAGGACAACACTCTGCGGCTCTGGGACGTCAGAACGGAGTCGCCGTCGAGTGGCAACTGTCTGAATGTGTATCGCGGCCATCTGCACGACCCGACCAATGAGCATCAGCTGTTGCGATGCGCCTGGTCCCCAGACAGCTACTTTGTGAGCGCAGGATCGTCGGACGGCGTCCTGTGCGTATGGAATTGCCGATGGCAGACCCCCGTCGTCATGATAAAAGCTCACGATAAGGCGATCACCGACGTCGCTTTCCATCCGGCTAAGAATAACCTTGTGGTATCGGGCTCGATCGATACCTGGATTTTCTGGCAAGATGTGAGCACGCGTCGGTGGGCATAGCTTATACCTACATTGCGGTGATGTGCGCGAAGAATTATGAAAAACGCGACGAATTCGTGCACTTGTTGGGCAGTGCAAGTTTTATTACACTGCGTCGATAGGTGAATATATATTCGCTGAATTATTAGTCGTCTTTTTCATTCTTTTCGCTTATTCATTTTGAGGGAGTGATAACGAAGGAACGAAATTCGCCTGTGAACTACGTGATACGTTGATATGGGCTTACGTACGTACATACTACTGTGATTAATTATTTATAGTGATTGTTTATGTATACGTGAACCTGATGAAATTTAATATTTCTTTTAAATATCGGATTTTACTTTTTGCCAGCGCATATTATATTTTACAGACATACTGTTATGTATATTTAATTTTAATTTAATAATTTTTAAAACGCGGCTGCCTATTAGTAGCCGTTACATTTTAATACACGAAGTGTAGAGATCGAGAATGAGAGTTTCTCTACAAAAGCAATAACGTCGTGAATTTAGAAATTGTACTCAAGTATGCATGGACTACTTTATATCTGATTCAAAGTGATGCATTTTCTTAAAAAACTAACGAAAATGTGATTTGAAAATAACATGAAAAATGTTATTATATGCTTTTACAACGATACTGATTTATATGAAAACTGGATTTTAATATGTACTATGTAGAGACAATCAAGATTTTAAAATAAAACTGTTACCTCAGTTATAAAAAATTATTGTGTCTATAATGGTGAAAAATTTGGGTGCCACTTTCCGACATAACTTTCCACCTTGACATTACATTTATAAGGCGTTTGTTTTTAAAAGAAATATTCACGAAATTTAAAAATTGAATATGAAAAATTTAATAAACCGACTTTTAGTTAAATTTTTCTACAAATTAACTGAACACTAAATTTATTAACTATATTTTATAAGCATAGAAGCACTTTTTTAATGTACTGTGAGGTGTATAAATTGCCTCATGTAGTGCATCCTAAATTACATGGTAAGAATATCCACGAGCGCATGTTTATAAACACGCGCCTGACAACATCAACAAGGCTCAGCTGTCTAAAATACATCAACAGCCTATCTGGCTTGTGACGTCACAAGCATAACACAGAATCTCATCAAAACTTGTAGAAAGTTCTATGAGATTTTATGCACTTTTGCGCTGCAGTCTCACGAGGTATAAGAAATGTCAAACGGTCGTTTTATATATATTTACTTAGTTTCACATGCGCTGGGGACCGTTCATCCACCTGTTTTTGTAACTTTTTATTTCAGCTATTGTTAAGAGAGACTACATGAAAGAGTTAGAGCCGAATTGTTCTAAAAGTTTCTCGAACGAGGGGAAATAAATGGAAAGTTGAAATAAATAAGGGCTAAAATAAGTAGAAAAATTGAGATTTCATACGACATTCAGAAGTAAAAGTTGTAGAAAATAACTTTTTAATTATTTCCCTATTTATATACAAGTAAAAATTCGTAAGCAGATGCTTAAATTTTCATGGATTCTGTATGTTATTATTAGTTTTATTCTTTCCTTATTGACTCCATAATC
>JAPYZP010004617.1:0-17248 GCA_030522985.1 Torymus sinensis
TGTGTGTGTGTGTGCGAGCGAGGACACAAATTTCACGCGCCGCGAGACGCGCCTCAAGAGCAAACGAAAATCGCGCGCGAGCTATTGATTTGAATTGAAGGAGATTAACGGGACGTTAAATTATGCCCTGACGAGCGAGAGATCGCGCACCTTTTCTTTTTCTTAGGGTCCCGCCTCCGTGGTGGTAATTGCACGAGCGATTTGCGATCGTGGGCGAATTATCGCGGCGACAGTGTTTGCGCCTGACCTGAGGCTCCATTGTTTCTTTTCTTCATTACTCTACCATCGATCGTCTTATATTACGAGAGAGAAAGATGCGAAGCGGACGTTGCGTAATACTTTCACCCGGTATATAACCGCGATAATTCGGCTGCGATATACTTTTCTCCATTTTTCTCCGATTTTCCGCGTGGCCGCGCGTATACGCCTTACACACGCCGCGAATCTCTCTTCTCTCAATAATCAAAGCCAGCATTCTCTGTCGTAAGATATACGCAATTAAACTTTACGACGTACATCCAACGCGCGCACTCGTGTAATCATCGAGATCTTAGATTGCGACTCGGCTGTTCCGGTATTAATTTTACGTTTCAAACGATCAATAAGCTCCGCGTGTATACGGCTGTGCGTATGTGTGTGCGTAACGCACTTGGGCGTATACATTCTCGCACATACCAATGCCGAATCGATTCCCCATTACTAATGTGCAATGTAATTTCTCCGAGTTCTGTTTGCGCGTAACACGTCGCGCACGATCACGTGTCTTGCATATATAGCCGCCTTTCGTCGCTGTATATATACGCTAAAACGTTCTCGTAATTGCTCTTGTAAAGCGCTCCGATCCGCAAGAAAGGGAAAAATTTGGTGTTGCGCGTGCGCAAACTCGTTATCTGTGTTTATATATGTATGTGTGTACGTGTGTGTATATATGTATATATCTATAGCGATGCGCGTGCGGCAATTCGTTGTGATTACCTGAGAAAGTATTCCTCTCTCTCTCTCTCTTTCTCTCTTTCTGCCTCTCTCTGGCGAAAGGGAAGTGAGCGAGCGCGTGATACGTGTAGGTGTGCGCGCACACTTTTGCGCGAGCGCACGCTTCCTATCCCCGTCCGTAAAAGGCCGGGCTGTGTAGGGAGACGGAAAAAGTGCTGAGCGATTTTCCGGTCTTGATAAATTGTCGGCGGAATGAAACGCAATTATGTGTTTTCGTGTCTGGGCAAGAGCGAGAGTAGAAGAGAGTATAACCAATGGATATTACGTCGAACCTGTCCGGGGAAATAACATTTTAGAGAGTAGCGAGGGGCGGGTGGAGGGAGGGGGGGTGAAGCTCGAGTTTAGCATGTATGAGACGCTTGAATAAAGCGAATCTTGAACTACTGCCAACATTTTCAATCGGCCTTTGCCGGGCGATAGCAACGGGACGGGGCTGCTCTTCTGTATTTCTCTCTCTCTTTCTCGGCATCCTTTGCCTTAGGCTCTCTCCCTCTCTTCCCCCTACAGCAGCAGCAGCTCCTGCGCGGCTGTTTTTCTCTCTCCCTCTTTACATTTTCAATAGCCGTAGTCGCCAATCTCCTTTCTTTACCCGCAGACAGCGATGTAATTCTGCGAGTCGAATGCATTCGCATGTCTACGCGTTGCCGGTATTCCGTTTTCCGTCTTTCAACGACTCTCCCACGCCTTTGATCCTTCGAAAAGTCATTTTTGCCTTTTCCCTCGTCACGCGCGTTCTATGTTCTTCCCTGCGAGTATTACAAAGACCTTCCGCCTAGCACATGCCGGCTCCCGCGCGCGCTTGCATTTTACTTTCAAAATTTCGGGAGACGCGCGCGCATGGCTGTCGACGAGAGAGTGCCGCGCGCATATGACCCGAGAAGAACGAATTCACCCGCGTTCCCGACCCTCCTTCTGATTTTATACACTTTTTTTCCTGTCCCCTATCATCCTCCGCGTCGATGTGGCGTCGCGATGGCTACGCCTTTAGGCAAATTCGCGTGTATTTTTACGGCAGCTCGATTCTACACGTCCCATTTCGAGTACAGCGGCAGCGATAGGGCGGCACCCACCGGTGCTAAGGGAATATTGAATACGAATCTCTTCTCTCCCCCGTCTTTCTCTCTCTCTTTCTCTCTTACGTCTAGCTTCGAGCGGAAACATTATGATGATCTAATGCCTGCTCGATTGAAGCTGAGCGGCTGCAGCTACACTGCCGCTGCCGTTTTGTATTATCGGGCTTTTACTACTTCGGAGAATACATTTACCCCTGGCTGATAGGATTTTAAGCGCGCGCGCGTGCGCGACAACGCGTGTATACGACTTAAGGAAATAATATATTTCGCGTAATGCGCCCGTGCGAGTAGCGCGGCAAAATGTATACGGAAAATGTAGCTCGCGAAAAGTGCAAGTCGCACTAAAGATTTATGCTCGCAAAGAGCACATGTATTTTATTTTTCTGCTTTTTTTTTCTTGGGACAAAGAGAATATTTTGAATAACCAAAAATAACGGGGCTGCTATTGAACGGATTACACTTTGAGCTTTTCATTTTATAATTATCTGTTTAAAAATTAAATCACGTGGAACATCTCATTGATTTTTATGCGCAATTAACAGCCAGCCAGTGATTTATTGAAGCACATCGTATATGTTTTCATCCGTTCAGGAAAAGCATATTCATATTGATATTGATTATTATTATTAATACTGGTATTCATATTCATATATTAATAAAAGATCGGTGCAAAAACTGCCATTTGCATATAAATAGACTTTAGAAAATCCTCGATCGCAGATTGATAAATAATGAACGTCTATTTTTATTCCATAGATTACGTGTGACACGTAAGAAACGCTATCTTACTAATCCAAGATCTCGCGAAGATTAGTTTCATTACCGTGAAATGCTATTTATCATCCCCGTATACCCTGGAAATACCGTATTTTACGATTCGAGCGAAATACGAGTTTGCCGCGCGCTGTGGCGACGCTCTAAATCAAAAAAGTAGTCCAGCTGAAAACCGGATCGGAATGAAAATCTTGGGAGTGCACATAATCATTTCCACACTCAATAAAATGTAGGTTAGTTGGATTGTACGTATAATTCGTTTCGCTGAAAACATGTTAATTCTTAGCCGCCGCCGCCGCCGCCGACGCGCGCGCGAGTGGCCCTTCGCGTGGCGTGAATTATGGCACTTTTGGAATTAGGGAATGTGATAAATGACTTTTTGTTTAGCGGCGAAACTAATCTTCAAGGGATTTCCAATTAGCCAAAGCTTAACGCTCGCCCAGCGACACTTGGCCTTAATATATCAAACAAATATCACAATAATCGCCCGTGTGTTCCATTTCGTTCTTTCGGCTTATTTTAAAGTCCCCGCCTCTCTTCTACTATATATATACGCGAATTATTGCGGCTGGCGAGCATCGTAAAAGGCTGCCCCCATGCAGCGTCGATTGTAGGGATGAAATATGTAAAATTAATTTCGCGGTGCGGAAAAACGACGGGGAGAAAAGTGAGCTGCCAGGGGGAAGCGTCCGGAACGCAGTCGTAGCTTATACCTCTCTCACACACGCGCGCACCCACACACATACGCATACACGTAAACCTGCTCTCGTTCTGTCCGCCGCCCTACATGGCGCGCTTCTAATTTGCGCGCGGGAGGGCACGCGAAAATTTAATACTTGAAACCGCGGCTTGGAATACAACGGGAGTACGACCGCGTGTCTCTCTCTCGCTCGGGAGCTGCCCGACTTCGTTTACTTAAGGACGGGGGATATTAAGCGCTTGGCTCTCATATATATGTATATGTATATATCGTGAAGGGAGAGACGGAGAGATTTTTGTGTGCTTGGGGTGATGCATTTTAATTAGATTGTAACATACGAGGGTGTTTCTTTTCGCAGTTATTGAGCTCGGGGATAAATAGTATTTGAGCGGTTATTAAACTTCGGTTGGCTATTCTACGAAATCTTTTTAATCTACTTTTAATTTCTATGCTCTTTTTACAAGCGAAAAACAGTTAAATGTGTGTTTAAGCGTGAAGAGTAATATTATTTTTATAAAAATCAGCCGCTAACTGGAATTGGAAATTGAAACTAAAAATCTGACTTTATTTGAGCAAAAAGTTTGGAAGAATGTACAAATTGAAAATCCCTTTTTAATATTATATTTTAAAGAAATTTTCAATCAGAGCGGACAAATATCATTGCAATTTCGCAGAACCCCTTTTATCTCTACAGTGTCCGAAAAGTTTAAACCAAAATTAAACCTAAAATCTCATTTTATTCGAGCAAATAAAATTGACAACAATGTACAAATGAAAAATTCATTTTAATCGTGATATTTTAAATAATTTTTCAATCGGAGCATAGATATATTATTTCAATTGACAAGAACCTTTTTACCCCCCAGTTTCCAAAAATTCATACACACCGGCGCAAAGCACTTTTTACGGAAAAATTCAATTAGTCGATGGAAAGCAAGAAAAAAGAAAAAGAATCTCGGAAGTGTTTGCGCGTAAATTTAAAACACAGCACCGTCGGGCGCGGTAGCAGTATAGCGTCTATACCGTGTTGAAAATAGAAGCAAAGCTCAAAACATCAAAATTGAATTCCGGCATGACTCTCGGTCTCTCTCTCCGCTCTTTCTCTCCTGCACGGAAGACACTCGTTCGCGCGAGCGCTGCACCATACATATACGAGAGTCAGCGAGGCAGATAGACAGCAGCAGCAGCAGCAGCAGCAGCTGGGGTGCGCGTGTATGTCTAGGGGGCACTGCCAATAACGTAATTACTTTTGATGATTCTCCGGAAGCCATTCGCACCTCGTAGATTGAAGCTCGCGCGCGTGCGCGAGCCGCGTGCGCGAGCCACCCGTTGGGAATTGAATATTCGTTAGCAGCGAGAGAGGTGTATGCACAGAACTACACGTACCGTGATGTATATGTAAGTGTATGCGTGCGTGTTTGTATGTGTACGCGTGTGTGCGTGTGTATGGGCGAGAGAGTGAGAGGGGGGAACAAGCCTCACGCGCCAAGCGGCGCCGCACAAATCATAAGTTCGACGCGTCGAATTACGCGATTTACATTTCGCCACCGAGGCTACGGGGAAAGACAATTTCCCTTTGGCTAGCTCATATACGCGCGCGCATATTGCGGTTCAGAGAAGAGGGAGAAGCTATAGACTCGCATATAGTCAGCCGCACGTCCATATACGCGAGTTCTCGTGCGAACGCGGAACGCACCTGTAGGCGCTGCCGCATCGTTTGCCCTATAGCGAGCGTGTGTTGGACGCGTGCAGCGCCCGTCGCCTACTGCTGCTATGTATAGAGTATATATACTCGTCCGTCTGTCCGTCCGCGGGCTCGCGCAATCAGGCAACCGATTGCGAGTTGTACCTACTTCTATCCTCTCGTGTTTTCCTATTTTTGTTCCCTCTCTCTCTCTCGCTTCTATTCCCGGTTAAAGTCGCGTCGGGCTGCAATTCTCATTTATGCTCCCCTCCCTCGCGCCGCGCGGCCGCCGCCCGCGTGTGAGCACGCGCAACAGCGGCAGCGGCGTCTCATTTACGGGACTTCAGCCGATGCAAGAATTTAATTGACGTGAATTAAAACGGCATTTTTTTTCTTTCTTTCTTTCTGTTAATATATACATATTATACACGTATATAGGGGTGTGCGTGTCTCTGGATGCAGTGTGATATAATATACGAAAAAGCTCAACAAAATTTGAGGTCGAAATGAAATTTTTTAACGGTACGCGGCGTTGCGTGATATATATACGCGGTGGCCGCGGTATTGTGCGCGCAAGAGAGAAGAGAGAGAGAGAGCGTCGTGTTTTAAAGTGTCTACGGTTATAGCGCGGGAATTAGTCTTTTAAATTAATCGAGCAATAAGCATTCATCACGTGGCATTGTTGCGATATTAATACGATGCAAATTGCGGTGGCAATGAAATTTGCATTAATAAAATGCTACAAAAGCAATTCGGGGGTGCTTTATCGTTAAATATAATTGAAATACGCCGGTGCACGTTCGTGTGCGTGCGGTGCGTCCGCCGCCGTCGCGCCACAGCCACTGGCTTTTTCGATTATACTATCTCTCGCTCTTTTTGATCGTCCTCGAAAATATGCGATGTATATATGTATGCGTTGAAAGATTATTCCGGATCGGTTGAAAAAAGAAAGAAAGGAAAAAAAAGGGATTCCTGCGTGCACGCGAGCGCGCAATCAAATGGTATTTTTGTTTATCAAAATAAAACTCGAGAGACGAGTAGTGCGTTTCATCGCGCCGAATGATAAATCGTTACGAATGCCTCTAAATGGGCGCAATCCTCGCGGAGGATATATTATAAAAAGCTTTCTCTGACAAAAGTGGCAGAAGAGCGCGCGGCGAAGATGAGGCGTTAATGCGTTAAAAATTAGCCGTGGCAATAGCCCTCCAGTACAAAGCATCGCGCTGCTGCTGCTGCTGCTGATGTGTTGAAACTCTCCTCTCTCTCTCCCTTATAAGCACGAGAAAAAGGGGCGACGAATCATTTACGCTCGGCTCATCATGCGCGCGCGCGCGTACACCATGCTTATTCCTGAAATATCACCTCGGAACAAAAAGGAAGAAAAAAAAATGAAAAAATCAATAGCTCGGAAGCTGCAACTGTACATAAGCCATAAAAGCGCATCGCGCGGCGCACGCACACGCGCGCCTATAGAGCCCATACGCGTGAGCGTAAATCGTAACGGCAATAAATTCACGCGCCAAGTTCAATGTGTATATGCCCGCACGAGCAGACAGAGAGAGAGAGAAAGAGAGCGACTTTTGCCACTCCATCCCTCCGATAATCCCTCTCCCCGTTGATAAATTGCCGGTTGCACGGCACGTAATGTATTCTCGTGGGATGAATTAATGAAAACGTCATTGTTTTTTCCGTCCGGTCGACGATCGATGCGGTGCGTTTGCGGTCAGCCGCTACGATTATTGCAGCTGTAACCATCGGGACGTATATATATATGTTACCGGGCAGATATCCGGCTAATTGAATAAATCGAGGATCATTTGTCGAGGGGGGAGAGGAGGATTAAAGAACGATCGCTATTTATATACTCGAGGAATAAATAGACATCGTGTCTCGATCCACTTAATTCGCACTTTTATATACACGACGTACGTGACCCCTATGCGATCTATCTGCAATAACGCAGCGAAGACCGCTGAACCCGACTATAACACCTCGCAATAACATAAACCAAGCTTGTAGCTCGCACAACACAAGAGCATACCAAGCACAACCCACACACCTCTTAGCCGGGGCCCCATTGTTAATCGAATCGTCCGTTAGCGCTATAAGCGCATGCCTCGCTCGCTCCCACCTACGATATCAGCCGCGGTAATGCACTTTTGCACACACACACACACACTGAGCGCATATGGGAACGTCGCGACTCTCCTAAGTGGCACGAGTGCGAGAGAACAGAACAGCATCCATCGCAGATATAGCTTTCTCTCCCGCGGACGCGCGCGCGCGGTTATCTTCGACTATTAGCAGCGACTCTATGCAAATTCAGCGGGAGCGCGGACAACGAGTGCAGCACGCGCTGCACTGCTGCCGTCTAGAGTAGAAGTAGTAGTAGTAGAAGAAGAAGGAGAAGAAGAAACGAGAGAGAGAGAGAGAGAGGCACGCACGCGCACGGGAACAAGACGAAGCGAATGCCGGTCGCGAGCGAACCCCATAAATTCTGGCGAACACGAATGATCTCGGTATACGGTATTCGTGCCGTTGTCGTTTGGCGACACGTACCAAGAGAGAGAGAGAGAGAGCTCTCGGATGTATACCAACACACTGAGAAAGAGAGAGAAAGAGAGAATGGGGATGGCATACGAGGTCTAACAGTACGTTCCAGGAACCGACTTCCATTGCTTTACTCGCGAGAAGGGCCTAGCTGCTGCTGCTGCTGCTGCTACTCGCGCGATCGTCGACGGACGCGATCCCCTATATATTTCTCTCTTTCTACTCCTTCGCGTGTCACTCCCACTCTCTTCCTATCTCCTTCTCTCTCCCTCTGTCTTTTTCTTGCTCCCTCGTGCCACCGCTATGTATGCCCGGCATACACGTGTATTTAGTATTCCCGAGCAGTTGGGACCGCGATACTTCCCACGGCCATTTGGAATCCGGCCGCTGCCGCTCGGTCCTTCGGTATTCAATGCAGCCGCTGCTCCACCTCGGCGCACGCAACGTGTGTCTGGATCGCCTCTCTTTTCTCTCTCTCTCTCTCTCTCTCTCACGCGAATACGCGCGCGTGCAAGCGGCCCGCTTCGGAATACGCAAAAAGAAGAAGGAACAGCAGCAGTAGCAGCGGAGCGGTCCCATGTCCGTCCGCGTGTACGCCGCCCTCTACTACTTACTATACTGCCACCTCGCGCGTTTTCTCCGTCACCGCGGGATACCGGCGGCGCCCGTTGCGTGTATCTATCTGTGTGTGTGTGTGTGAGCGCGTGTTTATTTGTGTCATTGCGGGACGTGCCTGTGAGTATGTAGAGATTGCCAATGGGAAATTGAATTAGAGTCTCACGCGCAAGTTTTCGCGTTCGTGCGCTTATTTTGTATAGTTGTGGAATCTCGCAGTAGATGAATGAATATACATATGCGGCGTAAGATTTCTTATTGGAAAAGAAGGCCGTCTTGTATCAAATTAATGTGAACCTTGTGGTATTATTTACACGTGATCGTTAATGGCAACGAACTCGAAATCCCCCCCGCTCAAGTTCAAGCTCCTAAGTAATATATACCGTAAATCAACAGTAGATATAATGCAACATAATGCACTCTGCCACAATGTGCGTAACAGTAATTTGCCGCGACCTAAAGGGAAAGTCGACTTTTCCGAGATCATAATGAACCGAAACAGCGGCGCTCGCCGCCTTCTAACCAGACGTACACACACATATGCGCGCCCTGAGAACCGGAGCATGAGATTGAGACATTAGACCTAACCGTTTGACTCTCGTGCGCGAAATTTTACTGAAAAAAAAAAAGAAAAATAGAATACGGCGCCTTATTATTAACCGTGCACGAAGAATCGCGCGTTCCCTCGAAAAAACCGTTTAAGACGATGCAGAATGGCGTATACGGTATCACTCCTACAATTTCGTTCGTTTAACATCGCCGTGTAATATGATGAATGTCGAGGAAAATGCGAAAAGCCCTTATAAAGCTATGTAGACATTAAAAATACCGGCAATTACGCTCCATATTAGTACAGACCGTATAGTCTAACGCGATGCATTCCTCGCAACGTCATTTCCGCGATGTACAGTTGTCGCTCTCTATATATCTATCTCTCTCCCAGGCTTAGCAGCAGAGAGACGCGCTGAAAAACACACGCCCTCGCGCATTAGGAAATTTCGCGAATAATTGCGCGCGATAATCCAATAGAAATTTCGCGGAAAAGTGTCGGCGCGTGATTGTCGGCGCTGCTTCTCTCTCTCTCTCTATCCTTGCGTGTGAGAATGCGGCGGAAACAGACGCACGCACGCAGACGTTCTCTCTAGCGCGCGCAGAGAGTGCCGATGATGCATTAGGCTAACGGTGCAGCGCGGCCGCTCGAGCGGGTGTGACGCGCATGTCATTCTTCAAACGATGCAATTGTCATTATTGCTCGGTCGTATACGCATGTGCGCGCGCGCGGCATCCATTATCGCCGCGTGACCCGTTGCACCGAGGCGCAAATGCATAGACAGATATAGACACACTCATGTGCGAAAGATCAGCGTCGTCTGGCGGGGGTGTCTACTTCCTCGTCCCCCGACAAAGCGTCGCACGTAAAGACACTTCGGAAAAGCAACGGACTTTTTAACGAGGCTGAGGCGAATGGCAACAAGGTGCGCTTGATAGCGACACTGACTCTCGACGAGAGCCGATTTAATTACTAATGAGAATAGCCTTTTCACCGCTCACGCACTCACGAGTCGGCAAAAAATGGGCTAATTACTTTTTCCAAGGGTGACCGTTCGTATTCTCCGCGCGATTATAGCTCAATTATCATGAAATGAACTTCCGCGAGTCTCTTTTCATGAGCTTCGGGGACAATTTTTATATTTCAAGAGGGACGTATAATGGCTTCGGAGTAATGGATTTCTCGACATTCACTTTTGGGGGGCGAATTCGTTTCGGCATTTCATTATGTATTTTCGTAAATAAAATTATTTGCACTGTAACATTGTTAACGAAATTCGCGAGTTTTTCCTCGCCTAAATGATCTATTTCGATGATTTTAATGTTCAATCAGGTCAAACAAAAGAGAGGCAAATTATTTATTTATATATATAAGTATACAAAACCATTGCAAATGCAAGTGTCAACCTTTTGTTTTACACGAGCAGTCGCGACCGCCTGGAAAATTTGTAAATGCAGAGCACAACGCAAGCGACGCAACGGAAAAGAATAGCATCGTCCTCGGAGCGTCTCTCCCTTGGCTCGCATCTACTGAACTAAAGAGCGCTCTCTCTCTCAGCGACGGCTAATTGGTGCGGAGTATTTCGGAGTAATTGCCCCCGCGCGCGCAGAGCCAGCAGTCCTTGCCCCCCCTGAAGAAGTCGATGGGCAGTTTAGATCTCGCTTCTTCCAGCGCGCACATGCACATCGGGGTCAGAGAGAGGGAGGAGGGGGAGGAAGAGGAGGCCCGAATCGTCAGTGGGCGATCGCGTGCTAATTGCGTGGGGAGGGAGGCCGGGTAGAGCGAACAGATAAGGAGGTACACACAGCGCGCGGCGGGACTCTGTGTTCTCGGCGCCCCCGTATGTCTGTATACATATATATCGCAGCCATAAGATCGTGCGACGCGAAAGTTTAAGAAGTAGTTTCTGGAACAGTAATGCGCGAGAGCGCTATACGTTTGACCTCTGCAACAGCGCAGAGCGGAGAGGAGCGCCTGGGAGAGTTCGCCCGCTTAATTTACATGCTCGAGCTCGCGCGCGCGCGCTACATGCTAATGGGATTGCGAGCTGGGCGTGCGCGCGCGCGCCCGTGTGCTGGATGTTTATTCGCCGGTGCTCGTTTTTTCTATTACACGCATTACAGACTGTAACAGAAAATGGGATTGATCGTAAAAACGATTCGATGTATCGACCATTCGTGTAAAATTTTTCTGCAGGATAAAACTACCAACCGATTCGTTTCATTATTATGATAATACTGCACCGAAACACAAAGTGACAACCACAGCTACAATCGCCGCGATAATAATTGCAAAGGCCGAATGGCACCGTCCATTCATCGTTCGATTTGCTTTTTCTCTCTCTCTCTCTCTTCCACAAAGCGATTTCGCGGCTATAACGGTACACACACAGCGGCGCATCCTCTTACCCCTCATGTGCCCGGTCGACCCACCCGTCATATATACCGGCACGACCTAACTGCGAAAGTGTCGCTACCGCAGAAGCCTCTCCGCGCGCCTTATACCACAAGACAGCAGCGTTCGTGTCTCGGTTGGCGCTTCATAATTTCCTCTCGCGTCGCTTATATATATATACATTTCCTCACGCGCTCGCTTAAACGCTTTCCGCTCGCTCTCTGTCGATCGCGGTTACTGCGGCGGCGGCGGCGGTATATACGCAGGCCCGTTATTCGCGCGACTTTCGTTGCGTATACACTTATAACACTGCGAGTGCGCGCTGAATAAGCCGTTTTATAAATACGACGCGTTGCCGTCGTCGTCCTCGCTACCGCGCGTGTCCTCCTTTCTTACGCGCGAGAGCGTAATCTCGACTTTAGGAATGTCGATCGCGATTTTTCCGCCTGTTTTTCCCCCTCCCGCTCGCGCTCGAGAGATCGAAGACGGGAGATTTTATATATATACGCGAAAGAAGGTGCTCACGTCACACATACACACACATATGCAGGCGCGCGTGTGTGTGCAGTGTGCCAGCACTAAAGCGTGCGACCGTATCGCCGGGGAGATAAATAAACCTGTAGCGAGCGGGGCTGGCAATCGAATCGCGCGGAAAGGTTGCGACCTCCATCGCATTATGCTAATGAGGCGCGAAGGAAGACGTAGACCGCGATCTCTTCACGCATATCTATATGTGTGTGCTTATATATATATATATATGTGTGTGTACGTATATGTGTAGGCTCGCAGAGGCCCGATGAACATGTGTATATAATTTAAATTCACTTAAATGGCCATATCCAGATGCTAATGCCGTATTAACCGGCCGTATAAGTGTCCGCGGGGTACGGCGGCGGTAGCAGCAGCTCGTTTGCACCATCGCGCGCGGGGAGCGAGCGCGCGGTTATATAGAACTGCACCGCGCGGCTAACGGTGTTACAATATGCGCACGATTCCTATGTACCAGTGGAATAAATTCAATGGATTCTTCTCTCTCCCTCGTCTCTCTCGCGTCTGCGCTCTCCGGTTCATTTCCCCCGCATCTCCATAGAAATCACGCTCACAAAGCCGGCAGTAGTGGTGGTATATAAACGTTCGCTCGCTCGCTCTCGCGGGAGCATATAGGTAGAGGGACGCGCGTGCGCGGGCGGCCGGCAAGAGACAGAATGAGAGTACGGTATGGAGAAAGAGGGAGAGGGGCTTACATGTATGCATATGAATTCATAAATAAACAGGCGGCTTTATTACATCGAGGGCCAGTGGCGGCAGCGGCGCTGCGCGGCGACCGCGAATTGCCGTGCTAAACCCCTTGCAGGAATGGTGAATTATTTTACTTTGCACAAAGGAACCCTTCGTCAGGACTATCGAGGACAATGAAGTCGTGAAAAATGGTACTGCTCGCGCGCGTTCCCTCTGCCTCTCCCTCTCCACTCTACATTTTCCACGGGAATCCTCCATTCTTTCGCGCGCGGCTGGCCTTTTGTATTTGTCAACGTTGGCTCTGTACGCGTACCTGTATATATACGCGCTCGCGCGCCAGCTCGCCAAAGTCCAGCTCCCCAGGAATTTTATTACGTTTTCCGCAAATAGATTTACCTCTCGCATGACCCAGTACCATTGAGAGAGAGAGAGAAAGAGCGTCCGTTCTTGCCTTTATATAAATGTACAAACGACGCTGTTCGGCCGACTCGGGGAAGAGAGTGCCTCAATAGATTTGCGCTGCGCGCGCGCGCGCGCACGCTCGTCAGACTCATTATTTTTGCTCGTCTCTTTCTCTGCCTCCACGGCCCGCGGATTCCTTTCTTTCCTCCCTTCATTATCTCTCCCCCTCATTTCCCGGGGCATTAGTATTTACGCCGGTCTAATGGACGTATCGAGACCGCGTGCGCCGCGTGCGTGGGCAAACATTCCCACAGAGTGCGACGACGCCGCACATTAATTCAAAGCTGTATAACAAAATCATTGACTTTATTGTCTTTCTCGCGGCGATACAAATATATTCGCATGGCTGAACAAAAAAAAACTATATGTAAACCTTGTCGATGTATAGGGAAAACGAAACCAAAAAATCTATAGTACGACGAAATGTTGATATACCTGCGAAGAAACCATCGACACGCACGCGGGCGCCATCCACTTGAACATCGAGAAACAAACGGACGCCTCTTCGCTCCGAGAGTTTTCGCGCTCGCTTATCAAAAGCCACTGTGCACGTGCGCGCTGCGAGAGAGCGAGGAAGAGCGACATATGTACCTCTTCGATTATATATAGGTATACCGCTGTATGAGCGGACAAACTTTCAAATCCGGCGGATACAAACTTGCTATCGCGGCCGATCTGTTGCGAAAGTCCATGTCAAAACGTGAGCGCACGCAGTCGCGCGTCCCGCCAAGTTTACCCGCGACCCGAGACACTTCATTCCAGGCTTATAGATCTCGCGTTACGGTACAAGCGGTACTACTTCTCAAAGAAAAAAAAAACAGAAAGGAGGAAGAAAAAAAAGAGAGAGAGAGAGACGCGCGTTACTTGCGGATGCATGGAAATACGTTTGTAATTACAAATTTGTAAGATAGCTAACGAGACGCGCGCGCGATTTTCCGTCGTCGCATGTTTATTTATAGCGCGGCATGAGATATTCCGAGATATGTAGGCCGCATTGATCAGGGGCTTATTCTAAATATATAACAGCACTTAATCAGGCCCCGTAACGAGTTCTAATTCGATCGCGCGCGCACCTCTCCCCGATAAATAATTCCCGATGCGCGCGCTCGCGCGACATTAGCGCGCGGCTGCTAAAAGGTGCGCCGGGGAATCCAGGCTGCGCGTACATATAATATTGTCGAAACGCGAAACCGGCGACATAACTCGCCGCGCGGATGCGCGCGTTTAATTGCGACAAAGTGGCCCGCGGAATTCACGGAGCATGAAATAAGCGATCTGTCGCTGGGGCGTCCGCCTCGCGCGCCACAGTACTGTCAACCGAGCTTATTATCGCGATGCCTCAGCCCCGTTTTATCCCCCCTTCGGTGCATCATACACGTGCGCGATCGCTCGCCATTTATACTTTTATTAAGTATTAACCATCCGCGCGTGATCCTCTTATTGCTCTCTCGCGTGTCGTCGTCCTCGTGGCTGCGGGGGGGAACTCGCCGAAGAAGAATGCTACCGCGGCCGAGCGTAACGAAAAGAGATGAGGAAAGCCGAAAGGAAAAAGACGGTATATATATATGGCGCGATTGCTCGTCTACGGGATATATAGGCGGCCGCGTGGTCGAGAGGAAAAAATAAATCGAAATAAAGATCGGCACGTACGTATAGGCGAGAGAGGAGGGGAAAAGCAGCAGCAGCAGCAGCCGCCGCCCAAGCAGTTGGCCAAGAGACGATCCTATCATCGATTAACGGGTCCGGTTAAAGTTTCGTGATCCTGACGCCGCTGCTCCTTACTATATAACGCGAGCCTCGGCTTGTCCGTCAGCTCCGTGTCTCTCTCTCTCTCTCATCGATCACGATTCCTCCCTCCCCCCCACCGACCCTTTTACACAATTTGCGCGAGCGTAGAGCTACTTTGCAATTGATTTTTTGCCCCAGTTGCTGCCGTTATCTCACTCTCGCGCGTGCAAAAAAGAAGGAGGAAAACGCTGGTGGGAAAGCGGCGCAGTTTTATTTTTCGTCGCGACACGCTGCTTTAATTTATATGTATACGCTGGATGTTGAGTCTAATTAAGAAGCGATATATTCGTCATGATTCGCATAATATGAACTAACCGGTGCCTCGTCGGAATCATCAATAAATTAGCTCTATATTTGTCAGGCTCCCTCCCTCTCGCGTGTAAAGAAACGAGCAAGAAACATCGGCGGAATCACACCGCGGTCGCACGATCAAAGTTAATTCAAGCAAATTAAACTTCCCACGCAGAATGCACAGAAAGAATCGGAGCAATTTTCGACTCCTCCGAGCGCGCGCGCGCGCGCCAGTGCATTCCGCTTCGCGTTTTTGCGACACCGCAGCGGCGCTTCCCGCAGCGCTTTTTACCAGTCCCTCTCTATCTCGAGCGAGAAAAAAGCGAGGGTCTTACTGCCGGGTAATTAACTTTTGAAATAGCCCATCTCCGATTTTTCACGCGCGCGTGTATACCGCGAATCGAGGATTCCCGCAGAGCACAGCCAGGAAACACGCACGTGTATAAGCGAAAAAGAGACATCATCAGAGTCCTCTCTTTCTCACACGCATATATACGCTCGCCTCGTTCCCCCCTTCTACTTATTCTTATGTAATCGCGGGGAATGCGCGTGCTTTCTCACGTCGAACAATGAGATGCGGCTGCACGCCTGCACATTCGATTCCCCGAATCAATCTCCTCGCACGCGCGTCATCCTGCCCGTCGTCGTCCGACCCATTTCGCGCGAATCGGCCCGCGCGCCTTGGCTTTTCGCCAGGTTATTCCGTGTTTTTTCTCTCTCACTCTCTCGCGTGCGCGCGCGTGTTCTTTAGCTGGCTCGTTCTGGTTACGCAATCGGCGGCTCATTATGACGCGCGGGCGAGCGGGCCCGGAGCAATAGCCGAGTTTTTTTTTCTCGGCTGAATGGATCAAAGGCGAACGGGCGGGCTCGCCTGTGGCGACCGTTATGTCCCTTTTTTTATATCTTCGTGGCGTGTTACTCAGCGTAAATGTATTTTTAGTGCTTTGTTTGTTTTGATCGGCGCGGGCCAGCTGTATTTATAAGTGCGCGCGATGAAACTGATATAGCATATAGCCTATCGAGATTGATTCGGTTTTGATCCGTGAAATTTTTTTTTTTTTTCTGTCGGTATTGTATTGAATTAGCAATAAACGGGGGGGCTCATCACACCGTTTCGGGGGGGCCTTATGCCTAAGCGATCCAATTACACGCGGCAACAGCGGGATCATTATCTCGCTACGGGAAAATAAATGAATAGAGAAACTTTGTAATCTCATGCGCTGATGATACTGTATACAGTATTATCGGCGAATAAGATTACATTACTGTATTATTGTATTCCTGGAAACTAGCCGAGTTAAAAATGAGCAATTACTTACAAGTAGTGGATAGTGTTTAATGAACTATCTTTGAACATCCAAAAGACAGTATTTATTGCATTTGGTTGTTGTAGTAATAGTGTGCCAGAAGACTCAACTATTTCTATTGGTCATACAACAAAAGTACTTAGGGATTACAAATCGATTGTCATCTAAAATGGGATATTAAAAACACGAAAAATCTATTATTTATTTTCTATAAGTTAAAAGAGTTTATGACAATGAAACAATTAATAACAGTCTATTATGCATTTTTTAATAGTATAGCTAATTAGGGAATTGTAGCATTGGACCGTTGGACGGCGCATATTCTAGTAAAAATGGAAATCTATTTAGATCTTTACTAATTAAAGAAAGTTTCGCAATTGAATTTAATAATTATATATATATCTTCAAAAAGTAAAACTAGAAATCAAAATCTTGTGATACCGAAAACTTCCAAAGAAATTGATTTAAAAATTTTAAAATGGTAGCCATACGAAAGTCTTTAACAAGTTATTACAAGCTCTCTAAGTGTTAAAAATAAATAGATCAAGACCAACGTAAATTAAAAATTTGGATTGAAGCAGTTTAAAATTTTTCTTTTAAACTTTATTTTAATCCTTTATTAAATTTTAAAGTTTACATATGAATATATGTGTTAACTTTAAGTTGATACATCTTAGTTTTAAGTCCAGTATTAAGGCTGCTTTAAGTTTTTTTTTTCTTGTACCAGATCTGTGCATATTTATTATATCTCTACAGGAAATCTTTGGTTTACTTTGGTTGAATAAATATAGATAAATAAATAAGCTATCCTATCCTCGGTCGTATCAC
>JAPYZP010004618.1:0-10064 GCA_030522985.1 Torymus sinensis
GCGGACTCCGAGTTAACGCCTTCTACGAGCGGACTTTGAGTTAACGCCTTCTACGAGCGGACTTCGAGATAACGCCTTTCTATTCGGAGGCAACGATATTTTGATTTCCTTCTAAATTATGTATTTTAAAACTACTCACGAGTTATTTTTAAAATGCGGATTTGAAAAAGTAGCTACTTTTTCAAAAAATTAACTAGTTTGATGAATTGTAAATAACTTTTTCTGCATTCCGTCTCAAAGATGCATATAATAATTCTTGAATTACGATTAAGAGGGTCTTAGAGCAAAAAACATAGGTGCTCCAAACCATCCAAAAGAATATTTAAAAATATAATTAGTCATATGTACTAATTATATTCTAAAAGTAGACAAAAGTTCCGATAAAATTGCCCAAGACATAATCTCTAAGCTAATTTTACTCAGAGATATTGCATTTTCAAAATTGTGACTTTGTCATCACTTTCTGAAGCCAATACTTGACAGATCTACGTTAGACAGAGACTAAATTACTTGAAATGCATTAACTTTTATATATCAATGAAATAGTGTAAATATTTTGGTGAGGCTCTGTTTGGTGTTTAATAGAATGTAAAGCCTAAAATTTATTATAAACCTCTTGTATTAAGGACTTAATCCGTCCTTCCGTCCAGTCCGTCCAATTTATTAAATAAATAAATAAATGAATAAATGATACTTTTTTTTTTAAGAATGAAAAACCCTTGCATCATATTTTCTGTGTCAAATAATTTTTATTTCGAAAATCATCAAATAATTTTTTTTTTCAAAGTGTTTTACATTAAAAACTGTAATATTTTATAAGAAAAAAAAGATATAACAAATGGCAATCTGTTTATTAATAATCTAAATTACTGTTCTACCAATACTTTCTTATTGCACCTTCGACCACATGATATGATTTCGTATTTCGCTAGACGCATATCGGCTGTCCGAAAACCATTCATGGCGTTTGTGATGAACGGTATGAACGACGTAACTCTAGTGTATATAGCTGGCTTTAAATCCTCCCTGCATCCCTTGGAATTACTGCTCACAACAGCAACAATAATGTTACCGATAACAAGAGGAGCTCCGCTGTCACCCTGTGCGTTTGGAAAAAAAATCAATGGGTAATAAAGCGAATTGAAAACATTGTAATAATTTAGGTACGTAAAATTAATCAATAACAGACTTAGATGCCCCTTCTCACTAAGAATATGCACAACAACTAAAGATAGATATATATTGAACTTAATTACCGTACAAACCCCTTCGGGATTTTCAGGGGATCGTTGTCTGATGCGACCACAAAGTTGGCTATCCATGACGTCGTGAAAGAAATTTCCGCATGCCATGTTTGATAGAATGTTCACCTGAGCGAATTTCCGTGCGTAGCAATGACTGCCACTGCAGACTTCCACGTCCTGGTTGGTACGCGGATCGGGACGCGTGCGAACCCAATTGTGACCGTAACCGCATACGATGGCCTGCAGATTCTCATAGGTCGGATATCGCCTCGCATCAGGGGGCAATACAACGTTGGTTATGAACTGGTTCAGGCCCAATCCTGACGTCAGCTATACCATAAAATAGGGTGTAGTGTAATTTTAAATCAATATGGGATTATGTGATATGACAACGGCAATTCCCCACCTCCAATACAGCGATATCACCAATCAGGCGATTTCCAACGGTGCGTACCATTATGGGGTTGTACTCTCGTGGGATCAAAATCTTCGCAACCTCTCTCTCCACGCGATACTGCTCTTGTCTGTTGTGAGCATAAGTGACGCCGGCTACGACGATGTAATTCGCGCTTTCAAATCTGTTGTTTTCTAAATTGATGAAGCAGTGGGCCGCGGTGATGATGTGCCGGTTGTTGAGAATGCCACCGCCACAGAAGTGCTTACCGTTGATCTGAATAGAAACTGCATAGGTGTTCCGGCCCACAGTCGAACTGATACCGCCGACTATGGATTCGAAATGCAGTATTGCTTCTGCTGCAATTGCAAATGAAAAATTTTTCGTAAATTGAACTTAGTTAGTAATGTATCGTTTAATTATAGAGTACTTACATTTGTGTACAAAAATAGTAGCTATCCAGCCACCCAGAAGCGCCAGGTATATTAGATTCATTTTTGGGAATCGATTAACTGATGCGGTTGGTTTATGTAAGACGGTCACGGGCTTGAATAATTTCAAAATTTTCAATATTTTATATACTTATACGAATTAGAGGATTGATATTGATATCTCATGAATTAAAAAAAAAACAACAATAGAGAATATTAGAGATACATTCTTTCAAATTCAATGAGTTATGCATGTAAAGTATAATTATCACCTTGCGCACGCAGTATTTAATGAAAAATGTCAGTAGTCAGTAAATAATTATAAATAAAGATCAGCAATTGACGTCGATACCAGTGATGTTGAGCACATTTAGTGCATACAGAAAGCCTCTACACAAGACTTTTATAGTACTCTATACAAATAATATTATATATATATATGTGTGTGTGTGTGTGTGTGTGTGTGTGTGTGTGCGCGCGCGTGTGTGTGTGTGTGTGTGTGTGCGTGTGCGTGTGCGTGGGCGTGTACGTGGGCGTGTGTGTGTGTGTGTGTGAATATTTATTTTATGTACACATAAAATATATAGTGTCTACACGATTAAATTTTACATCATGTATAGACCTTAAATGTGCACAAATTACCTCGATAAAAAGTTCGTATGACGAAATTATCTGTGTAAACTTCATTTGTGTAGAATATGATGATATTTTAAGTACTTTTTATACACTATTGTCGTGCACAAAATACTTGAGTACGATGTGGCTAAAAGTCGTTGATTAAATTCGTATACTTAATTTTAGGTGGTTTTTAATCAATTAAATAAGATCTGATCTCAATTGCGGGTCTGCAAAGGAAAAGGAGACATAAAGCGATTTCACAAAAAAAGTATCAAATATTTCTTTCACAAATTTGAACACAATAATATATAATATATTGATCCAAATAGCGAATTTTATTTTCTTCGATATTTTAAATTTGCATTTTCAAATGAAAAAGTGATGTAACAAATTTGCATATATCACGATTTCATTTGAGCTGTTATATTCATAAAGACCTAGAAAAGTTTTTTGGAAAATTCCGATTCTCTATGTATTGTTGCTGAATAGATTTTTTCGTGAGTGTAACGATAAATGCATTTGAAGGCCGCGCGCCACTGTCGTGTTACGACGTGCGCACGACTCGAGAATATCATGAAAAATGCTTCAAATTTTTAACAACAACATATAGAGTATTAAAATTTACCAGAAATCCTCCTTAGGCGTTTAAGAATATAATGAATTGGCGAAATTTTCAAATTCGGTAAAATATTGTTTTATTTGAAAATACAGGTTTAAAATACCGAGGAAAACATTTAAAAATTCTTTATTTGAATCAATAAAATCTCTATTATTGTGTATAAATTTGTATAGAAATATTTGTTTCCAGGACCTCAATTATTGAGATCAAATTTTATTTAATTGTTACGTGATAACACTCTAGTGATAACAAGAGGAGGTCCGCTGTGACCTTGTGAGTTTGGACATAGACAAGTAATTTTTATTTCGAAATTCATCAATTAATTGCTTCCTCCTAGAAGAAGCTTTGTGATAGTAATTTTTTGAGTTGTTGTAAAAACATGTTATAATTGTTTTCCGAGGTGTTAGGAATAAAAAACATGGTTTTAAAAAAATGTTTGTATGGATGTATGTATGTGTGTGTGCGTGCGTGCGAGCATGTGTACGAGTGTGCGAGTGTGTGTGTGTGTGTGTGTGTGGGCCTGTGTGTGTGTGTGTGTACTCGGTCGATTTTAAACGGACACGTCTCATTTTATTTTGTGCGATTGTGGGTCAAAAGTCCGTTTCTTGAATGGGCCGATGCGTTTTTGTTATATTTCGAATTTTCAATTTTCTCAAAATTTATTCTTGCTTTTTTTCAATGATAGGATCGAGATATTTTAATCGGATGGGCAGCATTCGAAAAAGAATTAAAATACCTATATTTTATAAAAAGAAAATTTTCTAGCTATCACGGTTCGTTTGTTATTAACAGAAACGTGCTTTTTTTTAAAGCTTATAACTCCCAAACTAAACGGTCAATTTTTTTGAGAGAAATCATGATAATGTAGAATATAAATAGCTATATTAATCTATAAAAATTTGAATTGAAATATTTGAACATATTTTATACATATATAGGAACGATAAATTAATTTGGAGGAAGCTATATATGCCAATGACTTGGCAGCTGTTATATAAATTATGGATATCTTGTTGTTTTAGGCATACCATATAAACGCATTATTATTATTATTATTATTATTATTATTATTATTATTATTAGAAAGAACCATCCTCATCTCGAAACAATGCACTACCCAACGAATTAATCGGACCCCGGCGTCACACCAAGATCCCCTTTACATAGAGCCTCTCTCCTCTCACCCCTCGATACGTGACCATCCGACGCTTTAAATACGTCCTCGAGCGAACATCCTCGGATAAGCTTATACTCTCTCTCTCTCTCTCTCTTTTTCTCCCCAACGCTATATCCGCCTGAGGCGAGGACCCGAGAGACTGAGAGAGAAAAAAAAGTGCGCGCGTCACGGAGAAGGGGGTGATAAGACACGCTCGCCTGCGAAAAGAAGCAACAGCAGTAGCAACCCATCGGCCTCTCCCCTCTGATAAATGGATAAACAGTGGAGAGCCATTCGATCCCGGATGTCTTTCTCTCTCTCGCACTCTCCCTTGACCGGTCACTGTCCATTAATGTTCCAGCAGGTCTGCCAGCCCTGTTACGCGTCGTCCTCGCTGCTGCTTCTTCTTCTTCCGGCCCACGCCGAATTCGTCAAGCCGATTAGGTCGTTAATCGAGCGCGACAAGACCGAGGGCGGATGCTGCGCTGCTGTTCCGAGGGCGACACCTTCGTGGCTGTGCGATATCCATGCGAGCGTACTTCCCGTATAGGAGACACGATGCGCGGCGACCATTCATTTGGCCGGTGAAAAATGGAACGCCGATGACAGGGCCGCTCCGCGCGGTTTGAGGCTTTGTGTTTAGGTGGTGGAATTGATGTCTCTTCTTCGATTTATAATTTGAGCGTGAGGACCGTGCGGCCGGTGAGTGGATAATGTTCTTTTTCTTTACGGAGAATATTTTGGGCGGAGTGTTTGGGGTTATGTAATTGAAGGAGATTGATGGTGTGGAAGTAATGGAGTATTTGAATTGTGAGCAAAACTATTGGGGAAGATCGACTGAGATTTTGTGTCCTTGAATTTTTTTTCGTATAAAATTTTGTTAATAATTCATAAATATTCTAATTACCAGAGATACACTATGTTTCAATTATCGACCTTTTATCTAAAAAAAAAAGTCTCTAATTAATGCGGTAATACAGCTTACAGGATTCATTAAACAATGGACGTTAAAATGTCAATAATAATTTAATGGACTATTTATATATTACTAATGTTCATTTTGATATATTAATACATCGAGTTTCCATAGCATCATTGTCATAATTAATATAATTCTATTACGCTTGAATTATTTTTCTTTTTTTTTATAATTTCTTCACCATATACATTTTAATTGTGAAAAAAGTTCTGAAAACCCGGAAAAATTTCGAATCTTAATATTATAATAATTGGAAAAGATAAAAACTCATACTTGTTAAGGTAATCAATACACATGTACATGATCAAAGCCCAAATTTCTTGTATTTCAGCTCGATGGAATACTACATCACAATACTGCCACCATCGGAAACTCAGTCGAACAAACCGAAAGGACCCGATTCGACACCTCACCTCTCCCATACACACGTGTACGCTCTCGCCCAGACAAGCGCAAAGATCTCCGCCGTACAAACTCAACTCCGTCCATCTCCACCACCAGCACCTCCTCCTTCTCCCTCCTCCTCCTCCCTTAATTCACGGTTGATCGAGCGCCGTCGCTGCTCTCCACAGCAGCAGCAGCAGTAGTGGCACACACCAGGTGCCACCAGCCAACTCCTTGCTCATCGAAACGAGCATCGAGTCGAGTCTCCTCCTCGGCGCTCACGCGCCCGCCACCTCCGCTCGTTCCCGGGCTTGTACGACAAGCTCTAGGATAGGGAAGGAGGTGGGTGGCTGGGGGACGGCTAGAGAGAGAGAGAGAGAGACAGAAAGAGAGAGAGAGAGAGAGAGCAGGAGAGATTCAGGAGAAGGGCCGCGCGCGGCGCCAGAGACACGCGCGAGAACAATAAGACAATGGGGAACAAGTGTACAATGGGCGCCCATTGTCGACCCCGCCGCCGTGTTCGAGTGTTTGTAAGTTTGCAGCAGCGGCAGTGCGACAACGGGTGATAGATATTCCCCGGCGCTGAGAGAGAGAGAGGGCGTCGGGGCGTCGTTTCTTGGGCAAACTTTTCATAATTTAAGGGAGGAGACTGGGTTGTGGGAATTCGAGAAGCGATTAGGAGGAGATAGAGAGAGAGACAAAGTTGGCAAGCTGAGTTACGGCCGACGAGAAATTGTGTATATTGGTAGGTGAGTACGGGTGAGGTCGATGAAAGGCTATTCATCGAGGAATCGTGTATGTGTGTGTGTGGGTGGTGGGCGATGGGTTTGGAAGAATTTCGGGGAGTGAGGATGGTAGAGGCTTTTCGGGCGGTGTGAGTCGATGGGTTTTCTTCCTGAAGTAACAATTAGTCTTTGATGTCAGCTTAGTACAATAGTATTAGGGTGTTCAGGGAGCACTGATTTAGGCGAGGATGTAAGGTAATGAGAATTGTTTCCAGCCAGAGAAGTTTGAGTTGTTTAAAGTATAGGGTCGCATCAGAATCTGTGATGTAAAGTATCCAATAATCAATAGCTTCGCCTCGTGGAGAGCCTTTCGAAAGTTTAATTGAAATATTACAAATACTTCTCGATTGTTGCCGGAAATCGTGACCCAGTAAAGTTTATGCCGAGTATACATAAACGACTACGACAGATTATAATGGTCTCCTCTTTTTTCAATTAGTCAAGGGAGGAATGAATCTGTAATTCAAATTTCAAGGATTCAAATTTCACTGGTTTACGGCAAAAGTCGTAAACGGCCAACGCCCGCGTGCCATTCGCCTATACCTTCAGAAACAGTACACGTTTCCGCGTATAAAATATATATATCGCGGCAGCGAAACACAAATAGCGTTTTCCAGATTAACGACCGAGTCATAAACACTTAATGTATTTTTCGGCCTGTCTATTCCACGTTCTCCCCCGGCATCAAGCGAGCGACTCTATATATATATATATATACACGTGTCCCGACATCAAAACCTCCTTCTCCACATTAATTCCCGCTTAATCATTAATTGCCGCGCTACCATTCCTCGCCCCCTCGCAGAAATAGCGAGAGGCAAAAAGAGAGCGAAAAAAGGCGCGCGCACATACAACACAGCGGCTCTTTTTCCGCGATTATCATCATCGGGCGATCTGCCAAACTTTTCTCGCCCCCACGAGAGAGAGAAAAGAGCAAGCGGGGCGGGCGTTCATTGGATCCACGCGTCGCTACAACTACACAACTTTTCCAGCCCGCCGCGAAAGGAGCCGAATCAAGATTCGCAGAGTCGTAAGTTATTTCGCCCGGGTGAGGTTGGTACGCTCTGCGCGAGTGCGCGCGCGGATCGATGTAACCGCTGCCGCCGTCGCCCCCCGTGAGATTCGTTTAAGGCCGACGTTCACGCGAGAGAGAGTCTCTCTCGCTCTGTTTTTCTTGTCCGCGGGGCAATCCGGAACTATTTGAAGAATGTATTCGCCAGAGGCAGTGAGCTTGCTGGTGGTGGTGGTGGTCTTTTGGCGAGTTGGTTCTGTGGCAGGTTGGGCCGTTGATTACCGACGCGGAGGGAGGTAAATTTATGATTAGAGTGGACAAGGTTGGATTAGGGGATTGTTTGTTTTAATTATGGAGAATTATGTGGGGGAATGTAAAAAAGTTTGGGTTTTGCGGCTGTATTCATGAACTTTTGTCACGGTTCTGAATGAGAAAAATATTCCGCACTGTTTCTGCTACTTGATGATAGATTTTACGTCAGGAATTATGCATTTAATGTTATTTTACGTTGTGAGTTCATGCTGTTGAAGTTATTCAGCACAAAAGTGATAATTTAAGCCGAGCAATTTGCGAAGTCACAAAGTCGACATTTTAAAGCTTCAATGTGGGGTATCTCGAATTCCGATCGATAATAAAATGAATGATTTGATCCCCCTAAATCGCAGCTATTATTGGCCAAACGTCATCATATATATTGCACCGGTAGAGATACCATTTTTGGAGCTTCAACTCCGGATCTCATGTGACAAATACCAAGTAAAGTTCACCGGATATCCAGTTAATTTTAGCGCTCGACTTAATAACCGCATTAACTTGCAAATTAATAACTTTGCCTGATTCGTTTGCTATTCTGACTCTTATCTCGTCGGTTTACTTTACAGATACGCTATTCTCATACTCTAACTACTTTTTTCAAATCCATTTTTATGAAAATTGTGGCTGTTATTTACATCATTTTTTGTTTGTTTCATTTTTCAACGGTAACAAAGACATGAATAAACTAGAACATGCAAGTCGAGCGTTTGTGCGCGGGCGAGTGAACAGTGTAATTATGCGATCGAGCCCAAGTACAAGTTAATTTTTTTTATCCGCTGTGAATTCATTGTTATTAGAAATAAGGGTAACCGTAGAAAGCGAGATTTGTAGTTTTGAAGTTGCATTTTTACGAGCGCACACGAGTACCCTACTTTCTGTGCTGTTATTAGGGTAACTTGTATGCAAGACTTCTTATACTAGCTAGGTGAGATTGTATATGAGCTCACGGAGAAAAGGGTAGAATTTACTAACCATTTATCGAATGTTGCAAGTTACTAAACAATATTCCTGTAGCTGAAGAAATAACATTATCTTTTTTAAAAGTGTTAAAGTAAAGAATTATAATGTTTCATACAAGAATTCTCATGTAGCATTTTCCTATTTCTATTGATTGATATATATATATTCATGTTAAAAGCCTAAACTTTAAAAAGTGCATTTATGCTCTCTCCCAAACCAATTTCAAACTTCTCTTCCCTCCTTCTCGACCTCAATAAAAACATATTAAATCCCAACCGCCGCGATACTAAAATCGAATTATATCACCGAAACTACCTTGGTCTCACCCCTTCAATATTTATAATGCCGAAACTCACTCGCGACGCTTGCGCGCATTTTTAGACAGTTAAAGTTTGACGAGCGCCAGTTCCAATTAAATTTTTCCAGCCGGAGGAAACATCGGCGCGCGAAATAAAATCTGAGGTAGAAGGGGAGAGAACGAAAGTTTTCGCGTCGACGCAAAGTGAACTAACGACGAGTTAATAACAAGTCTTGCGGCGCGAGCAAGGCTTTCTGCGGATCGAAAAATTTTTCGAGCGAGAGAGGTCGCTCGGTTTTTGCCCTCGTCTTCGCGCGTGCGCCGTCGCTACTTATTCGATTTCAAGAATCGTGCCGTGTTGGACGACGACGTTGTCGATAATAATGCTCGGTTGAGCGGTGGGTAAGAAGTTTATTTTTAAAGTATTATTTGATTATTTTACGACTCCTGGATTTTCGTAACTGGATAATATTTTTAATAATTTAAAGTTCTTTTTAGAGGATTGGAATGGTAATTTAGTTAACGCGATTTTGAAACGAATTACCGTTAATTTTATAACCACAATACTTTTTCGTTTCAATGACGTAATGACGTATAAACGTATTAAAACTGTCTGCAATTTCAAAAATTTCCAAAGCAATTACCGTTATGATGAAAAATCCTCAGTACCATTAAATTACTACATTATAAGTCAATTGCATTTGTTTTAAACAGAAAGTTAATAATAATCATAATTGAAATCACCTGAAAATATCCAAATATTTCAACACCAAGTAATCCCGCTACCAAAATCTCTGTTACGGATACATATTAATTATAAATACTGAAAACTTAGAAAATATAACATATATTTACTTAGGCTGCGATTA
>JAPYZP010004619.1:0-10062 GCA_030522985.1 Torymus sinensis
AAGAAGAAAGCAACCTATCCCGAACCTCCAAACAATTAACAGCGATTGGAGGACGTAGGGAAGGACATCAAGAAGGAAGAGCTAACTAGCTAACGCCTCTCCCGTGAAGTAATACCTAACGGTAGTTCCGCGGGGGATAATGATCGCAGGCGAAAGAGGAGGAGGGGTTTTAGTCGGTAGGTTCCTCGGCTATTCAATGTTGAGGGGAATCCGGCACAACGTCTTTCGAAGATTTCCCCTCCTCGCCCCGAAAAACACACACACACACACACACACACACACACACACATACACAGTCGTAGAGACAGAGAGGCAGATACAGATGCGTAGAGAAAGAAACGTAGTGACAGAGACGTTGATATAGAAACCATAGACAGTGACGTAGAGACAGAGACAGAGAGACAAGGGTGTAGAGAAAGCGAAATAAAGACAGAGATGAAGAGGCAAAAACGTAGAGATAGAGACCGAAAGACAAAGAAATAGAGACTGAAACATAGAGACAAATACATAGAGACTATGACATAGATACAGAGACATAGAGATAGAAAAACAATTATTCACCATACCCAGCTGGAAGTACCCATTTCACTCGCGGTTTTAATATATGCACCATGGGAGGAAAATTGGCACGTCTTTTTCTTCGAAGGCGCAATGTATTATTCGTTAGGATCTACTGTATTAAAGTACATGCTCAATTGAAAAATGATATTTTACCAATGATTTTCAAACCCACAATAAATTCAACATATTATATTCTGGATTACATTTAATGTATTTTCAAAATTTTAATATATCTTCCTATACTATATAGTTGTAAACATTTTTTCTTAAGACCTAGCCCCCCCTCCGCTGCCCCTCCGCTCCCTATCCGCTTCTCATCCGCTCCCCCGCGCTCCCCATCCGCTTCCCATCTGCTCCCCATCAGTATCATTTGACTATAAATAGTAGCTGTTTCTCTTTCCGCCTTCCTTTTCCCGTTGGAAAACTTAAGAATCTGACTAAGATTTTGCTGGTGCCTTTGTGGGTGAATTATTGGCGTTAAAAATTACAAACAATACCCTGTATGCGCCGTCAAATGGCCCAGTTTCGTCATTCAGAGTCATAAAAACACAGACGGAGAGACAAATACAGAGTGACAAAGATGTAGAACCGAGTAGGAGAGAACAAACATAGACACAGACTCGAAGAGAGAGATGTAGAGACAGAAAGATAAAAACACAGACGTAGAGACAAACATTAGAGACAGCGACGTAGAGACAGGGACATAGAGGCAGCGATTACAGAAAAAGATGAGGAGACAGGGACGGAGTCGGTAACATACAGATAATAGAGACAGAGACCCAGAGACATAGATATAGAGAAATGACGTAGAGACGGAGACAGAGACCAAGACGTAGATACGAAGACGCAGAGACGGAGACATGGATATAGAGACGTAGATACAGAGAAATAGAGACAGAGGTAGACAGACAGAGGTTAAGAAGAATACGAGAGAGAAACGTAGAGACAAATAGAGAGCGAGATTAGAGACAGAAATGTAGTCAGAGACAAAGACAAAGACGTAGATACAGAAACGTAGAGACAGAGATTGGAGACAAAGACGTGAAGACACAGTCGGGGAGACAAAGACATATAGACAGAGTCGAAGAGAGAGAGACAGACACAAACTCGAAGAGACAGAGACGTAAAAAAACCGACTTCAAAAAATGCACTAAAAAGTGTGAAATAATTCACAAAAAAGGGTGAAATAATTCACAAAAAAGGGTGAAATAATTCACAAATAGTATATTACGACACAAGGCCAGTAAAATAAGAAATGTCTCAGATCACATGTAAATGTCGGCCGAGGCGAAGCCTAGGTTGATAAACATGTGATCTGAGGCTTTCATTTTTACTGGCCATGGTCTGTATAATTTTTTTGCTCGACGGCGCCGGAAAGCGGCAACTTCGTTTCGCGCAACGGCCCGAAAGTTGGTGCTTTCCGGCCGGAGTGCGGAAAAAAATATTTACGAAGTCGGCGCCGAATTCTAAATAAACGAATTCTAAATTGACATATGCCATCTTTATTAGAATCGTTTATTTAAAATTCGGCGACGACTGAGAAAATATTTTTTGGGAATTATTTCACCCTTTTTTGTGAATTATTTCACACTTTTTAGTTCATTTTTCAGCAGTTTCTTTTTTTGAAAAAATTTTTTTCATTCTCTTCTTTATTATTTTAGTGAAAATATTGAGAAGAAAAAAAATGTACGGTAAGTAGAAAAAACTTACAAGTCAAATACTTATTGACTACTCAAATACTTGTTGATATTTACAAAAAGTGAAATGGGACCACCGGAGAATAATTGCCTTTCATTTAAAAAAAATCTCATTTCATTCGCTCGAGGAATTTCGGCATAACCGCTAGACAAACATTCAAAAAAAAAAAAAAAATTAAAAAAAAAACAGGTCGAATTTAGAACCTCCTCCTTTTTTGAAGTTTGTTCAAAATAGAAAGATTAAGACAGAGACGTAGAGACAAAGATTCGAGACAGCGACGTAGAGACAGGAACATAGAGATAGAGATTTGAGACAAAGATGAGGAGACAGGGGCGGCGACAGTGACGTACAGATAATAGAGACAGAGATGTAGAATCATACATATAGAGACCGAGGCGTAGATACGGAGACATACAGACTGAGGTATAGATATGGAGATGTAGAGACAGAGAAATAGACGCGTAGAGACGAAGACACCAAGACAGAGGTGCCGATACGGAGACTTAGAAACAGAGACGTAGATATAGAGACGTATAGACAGAGAAATAGAGGCAGAGACGGAGAGACAGAGGTTAAGAAGAATAGGAGATACCGAGACGTAAAGACAGGAACATAGAGAGAGAGACTAGAGGTAAATGTAGAGGCAGACATTAGAGATAAGGAAATAGAGACAGCGACGTAGAGACATGGAAATAGAAATAGCTATTAGAGACAAAGATGAGGAGACAGGAACGAAGACGGTAACGAACATCTGTTCGTCATACTGAGATAATAGAGATGGACGTCGTGACATAGATATCGAGAAATGACATAGAGACGGAGACAGAGGCCAAGGCGTAAATACGGAGACGTAGACAGAGAAATAGATATAGAGACGTTAAGACAGAGAAATAGAGACAGAGACGGACAGACAGGTTAAGAAGAATGGGAGGGAGGCGTTGAGTCAGAGACATAGAGAGCGAGATTAGTGAGAAATGTAGAGGCAGAGACAAAGACAAAAACGTCCATACAGAGGCATATCGACAGAGACGTAGAGACAAAGATTAGAGATATAGAAGTAGAGACAGACATAGAGATCGAGATTAGGGACATAAATGTAGAGAAACAAACAAAGATACAAACGTAGATACAGAGAATGTAGCGACAGAGATTAGCGATAGAGACGTGAAGATACCGTCGGAGATACAAAGACATATATTCAGAGTCATGGAGAGACAGACATAGACACAGACTCGAAAAGACAGAGACGTAGAAACAGAAAGATGAAGACAGAGACGTAGAGACAAAGATTAGAGACAGTGACAGAGACGCAGCAATTAGAGACAGAGATAGGGAGACGGACGGCGACGTATAGATAGGCACGTACAGACAGAGACATAGAGACAAAGATGCCGGGGGAGACAAACAAATAGAGACACAGATGTACAGAGAAAGAAATGAAGACAGAGACTTAGAGAGAGATTAATAGAGACAGAGACGCAGATACATATATATATATATAGAGAGAGAGAAATGTCGTAGAGTCGAAGACATAGAGACAGATGCGTAGATACGGAGACGTAGAGACTGAGACGTAGCTATAGAGACGTAGAGACAGAGAAATAGAGACAGAGACGGACAGACAGAGGTTAAGAAGAATAGGAGAGACTGAGACGTAGAGACAGAGACATAGAAAGCGAGATTAGAAACCAATGTAGAGGCAAAGCAAAGATAAAGTCGTAGATACAGAGACGTAGAGACATGGACGTAGAGACACAGAACGCAAAAAGATAAAGACGTAGAGATAGAGTCGGAAAGACAGACATAGATCCAGATTCGAATAGACAGAGATGTAGAGACAGAATTATAAATACAGAGAAGTAGAGAAAAAGATTAGAGACAGAGATGTAGAGTTAAAGATTAGAGACAGCGACGTAGAGACAGGGACATAGAGGCAGCGGATTGAGACAAAGATGAAGAGACCGGGACGACGACAGCGACGCACAGATAGTAGAGACAGAGATGTAGAATCATACATATAGGGAAATGACATAGAGACATAAGCAGAGACCGAGACGTAGATACGGAGACGTAGAGACAGAGTTATAGATATGGAGACGTAGAGACAGAGAAATAGAGACAGAGCCGGACAGACAGATTTTATGAAGAATAGGAGAGAGGCGTAGAGACAGAGACAGAATGCGAGATGGAATACAAATGTAGAGGCAGCGAAAAAGTCAAAATCGTAGATACAGAGACGTAGAGACAGGGACGTAGAGGCATCGATTAAAGACAGAGATGGGGAGACAGGGACCGAGACGGAGACGTAGAGGAGAGATTAATGGAGACCGAGACGCAGAGACATAGATATAAAGAGACGACATAGAGACGCTGAAATAGAGACAAAGGCGTAGATACGGAGACGTATAGACAGAGGCATAGATATAGAAACGTAGAGGTCGAAAAATAGAGAAAGAGACGTAGAGACTGAGACAAAGACATAGAGACAGAGCCGTAGGGACAGTCGTAGACACAGACTCTAAGAGACAGGGACGTAGAGACCGAGACGTCCACACTTAGTCACAGATACAGAGGCGTAGATTCAAAGACACAGAGATAGAGACGTAGAAACAGAAAAGTAGAGGCCGAGACATACAGACAGAGATTGGGACACAAAAGTAGAGACAACTGTAGAGACCGGGATGTACAGACAGAGGCCTAGAGACGGAGGCGTATAGAATGTTACGTTGTGAGAGCTGTAGAGACGGAGGCGTAGAGACGAAGACATGTAGATAGACGCGGAAAGACCGTAATAGAGACAGGACATCGAAAATGAGATTAGAGACAGAAATGTTGGGGCAGAGACAGAGACAAAGACGTAAGTACAGGGATGTAGAGGCAGAGACAAAGACAAAGACGTACAGACAGAGACGTAGAGACAGTCATAGAGACAGATTCTCAGAGACAAAGAACGTACAGACTGAGTCAGAGAAACAGAAGCGTAGAGACAAAGTAGTATAGTCAGTATGTGGAGACAAAGACGGAGTCAGATTAATGAAGATAGTGACATAAATGTATAGAGAGAGAGAGGCGTAGATTCAAAGACATAGAGACAGAGACGTAAAAATGACCAAGTAGAGGCAGAGACATAAAGACAGAGATGTAGAGACAAAAGTATAGACAGAGACGTAGATTATAATTTACAAATTTTAAAATAAAGTAACATAAATATTAATACATTCAAAATTTATAATAGCTATAATACAATACGACATATGAAAATTGACGAATAGAAAAAAACGCCTTTCTATTTATCTCATAGGGTGGTGTGAATAAATAGAAATTTCACTTGGAAGTTAATAAAAGAGCGAGTACCGGTGTACTTCTCTATTTAGGCCCCTTTCTCTACATCTCTGTCACTACGTCTCTATCACTAATTCTCTGCCAGTACCTCTCTGTCTCTATACCTCTGCGTAGATACGTCTCCGTACCTACGTTGCCATGTGTAGATTCTATATCTACGTCCCTTCCTTTACATCTCTGTCTCTACGTCTCTCCATCTCTGTCAGAACGTCGCTTTTTCTGGTTTCTATCTCTTCGTCTATGTCTCGACGTCTCTGCCACTATGTCTCTGTCTCCATCTCCATCAATACGTCTCTGTCTCTCCGTCTCTGCCTGCACGTCGCTGTCTGAAGTTAATGTCTCTACGTGTCTGTCTCTACGCCGCTGTCTCTTATTTTTGTCTCTATGTCTCTATCTCGCCGCCTCTGTCTATACATCTCTTCCTTTTCGTCTCGGCCTCTACGTCTGTTTCTCTATGTCCCGTTTCTCCACCTGTCTCTACGATGCTGTCTCTACCGCTCTGTTTCTTGATCTCTGTATCTAGGCCTCTTTCTCTACATCTCGGTCTCGATGTCTCTGTCTCTACGTGTCTATCACTATGTATCTGTTTGTACGTCTCTGTCTCTCTGTTTATCTGGAGCGGGGGAAGCTGAAGAGTAGTGGAGGGGGAGTAGAAGGGGCGCAGTGGGGGTGCGGCTCAAAATTTGTCACTTTTGAGGAGTAAAAAGGGCAGCGGGTGGGGAGTGGAAGAGAGATGGGAAGAAAAGCCGAAGGGAGAGCAGCTAAGACTAATAATTGACGGTGCGGGGGTGGAGCGGAGAGGGAGCGGCAACATAAGAAACTACTGTTTCTATTGAAATTTTTACATGATTTTGGGAAGCGCATGAGGAGTGGTTATGTCGTAAGAAAAAAAGCTTTCATATATATAGTACAGGAAGATATTCATTTATGAATCTTGTAATGAAATGTTTACCTACTTTTTCTATACACTTTGGTCTTTTATCTTATTACTTGATAAGTATGACATATTAATATTTCAATGAGTCATAAAATTTGTTAAGTACACAAGTTCATAATTATTTTCTCTTATTAAAAAAAAATTGCAGGATGTACCTTCCCATTTCAATTTTATTGATGCAGACATCGAAAATTATTTAGATCCTGTTTTATTAGAAAAAAATGTAAATTCCCATAAGAAATTACCAGCGAGTTTGGAGGATTTTATGAGCAGCGACGAATTTTCCAGTTTAGTAAGAACTCCGGTGGACAAGACTGTTGGAGAAATATTTCTTATGATCCTCAAATATAGTGTACATAATCACCTATCCGTAACTGCGATGACAAACTTATTCAAACTGATAAATTCTGTATTCTCAGAGCCCATTATGCCCGATTCAAAGTATGCCATGGATGTACTACTAAATTCAAAAAAAGATAGCAATTTCCACGCAATTTGCCCGAATTGCTCATCTTATATTGGCCGATTTGAAGAAATAGCATCCATTGAAATATGTCACAATTGCAATGTTGATTTAGATTTAACGAACCCAAGCAACGCTAGCTTTTCGTTGTCATAGATCCATCCGAGCACATTGCCGATCTATTAAATGCCCATGGTAAATATTATAATGATACAGTCAAGAATAGACACTGTGAAGAAGGCCATATCAAGTACATATACGACGGAAACATATATCGTGAGTTGATGCGTTTCTTGCCGGAAGAAGAAAAAGTGAACTACGCTTCGGCTATTCTTAATACTGATGGCGAACCGAAATACAAATGTTCACAATATTCAATATGGCCAATTTTTGTCTTCAATTGAACGAACTACCACCGCAAGAACGAATGGACAATTTAGTCACTTGTGGCTTATATTTTCACAACGTGAAGCGAGACATGAACGCTTTTTTACATCCATTTGTCGATATTCTTAGGAACTTATCAAACCAAGGAATAGAATGTACTATTGAAGGTGTGCAACGAAATATTAAGTTATATGTGAATTGTTGTTGCGTTGACACCATTGCTCGAGCACCAATGCAAGGTTTGAAACAATTCAACGGGTACTATGGATGCAATTGGTGCCTTCATCCAGGAGAGTACATTGCCAGAATCGTTAGGTATCCATTACTCGATCCCCAACCTGATCTACGAAATGCTGAAAGTACCGTACATGAAATGGTGAATCGAAATGCTAATGAAGCACATAACCGAGATGGAATACTTTATCCGTCCGTTACCATTAACATACCTCATTTTAAAGTAATTTCCAGTTTTGTGCCTGATTAAATTCACTGATGTTTAGAAGGAGTAGCCTGCCAGTTCTCTGACTATTATTTTGGTTCGTTACCGGAAGCCGAAATTTCATGATTAGACCAAATAATGAATGGCATAGCAGTACGAAAATTTCATTTTATTCCACAGCGTACCGATTTTATCGTTAATATTAAGTGAAAAATTATTAAAACATTGGCTTCTATTTGCAGAAAGCTTATACCTGTTATTAGGAACCAACATTCACATAGATGGCTTAAACCGAGCTGATGAAATGCTTCATCAATTTGTGGCACAAACTGAGGTTTACTTTGGGACAGAGTCAATCAGTTATAACGTCCATCAATTGCTACATTTGAGCAAAAGTGTTTTAGATTTTGGTCCTCTGTGGGCTCATTCTGCATTTGGTTTTGAGTCGGCGAATCGTCACTTATTAGGAGCGATACAAAGGGCCAAGGGAGTTCCACAACAAATCGTTAGGTACGTGCATAATAATAACGCTACCACTATTGTTAACGAGAAGATATATCACGACGCGTGTGATGATGTCAAAAAGTACTGTGACGAAATTTTGAATGATCAATTGATTAATACATACAAGCTATCGTCAATAACATATTTTGGAAAAGGATGTAGCGCGAGTCAACATTTCTTTAATAATATTGAACTCCCAGAAACATCTAAAATTTTTGAGAAGATAGTGAAAGACAATTGCACGTACGAAACATCTCTCAAGATTAAACGCAGATCCAATAATTCAATTGCCCAATTGAACGATAAAAGGTACATCAGAATCCTCAGGTTTATTGTTAACACTGATAGTACAGAAGAGGTAACTGTATGCAATATCATTCAGACTCGAGCTGCTTTCAATGGATGTCATAAAAAATTTAGATTAATACGAATATTTTGGAGGAACCGGTAACTATACCAACAAATGATATAAATTCCGTTTGTATTCTGATCAATATCAATGGGAAGAAATACATTTGCCCTGTGCCAAATTTATTACATTACTGATTAAATTCTAAATTACAAGTATGAACTGACATATTGTTAGAGTATTTTTCGGTAATCAAGGATGAGTAATAAAGAATGAGCAGTTCGCAGACACGTCAAATATGATGAATGTGTTACGCGTGGATACACGTACGAATGTAGCAGAACGAAATGAGCAAGGCGACCGACTACAATATGACGCCAACTATCAGAATGCCGAGCGGTGGCGGCAGTGGCTAAGGTGATAGCGTCTCTGACTCGGGAGTCGGCGGCTCTGATTCGATCCCAGGGTCCGTCACTTTATATTATTAAAAAGTTGCGAGAGCTCACTCGTAACATTTTGGCGACCAACCGGGGGGCTAGAATAGGGGGTAGCTAGACTACTGCACCGGAACCCACGACAGATAAATAAGACCCCCGAGGATAATTCATTTCGCTGTGCTTCATGGAAGCTCCAGGACGTCCAAGCAGCGCATATAGATCCGATAAACAAGCTTTCATCATCAAGGACGTCAACTTGCTAGGCCCTAGAAGTGCTCGGCGTGGATACGCGTACGAATGTAGAAGAACGAGATGAACAAGACGTCCGATTACAATATGACGCCGAGTAGCAGAATGCCGAGCGGTGGCGGCCGTGGCTAGGATGATGGCGTTTCTGAGTCACGAGTCGGCGGCTCTGGTTCGCTCCCAGGATCCGTCACTTTTTATTATTGTAAAGTTGCGAAAGCTCACTCGTAACATTTTGGAGCCCATCTATGGGGGCTGTTAGCTAGACGGCACCGGAACCCACAAAAGATAAATAAGTCTCGTGGATAATTCATTTCGCTGTGCTTCGTGGCAGTTCGATGACGTCCAAGCAGCGCATATAGATCCGATAAGGAAGCTTTCATCGTAGAGGACGTCAATTTTCGGACCCCTAGAAGTGTTACGTCTGGATACACGTCCGAATGTAGAAGAACGACATGCGCAAGGCGTCTGATTACAATATGACGCCTCATAGCAAAATGCCAAGCGGTGGTGGCCGTGGCTAGGATGATAGCGTTTCTGACTCAGGTATCGACGGCTCTGGTTCGATCTAAGGGTCCGATACTTTTTATTATTAAAAATTTGCAAGAGCTCACTCGTAACCATTTCGCTGTATTTCGTGGCAGTTCCACGAGGTCCAAGCAGCGTATATGGAGCCGATAAAGGTTTCATCATCAAGAA
>JAPYZP010004620.1:0-10062 GCA_030522985.1 Torymus sinensis
AGAGAGAGAGAGAGAGAGAGAGAGAGAGAGAGAGAGAGAGAGAGAGAGAGAGGGAGAGAGAGAGAGAGAGAGAGAGAGAGAGAGAGAGAGAGAGAGACAGAGAGAGAGAGAGAGAGAGAGAGAGAGAGAGAGAGAGAGAGAGAGAGAAACAGTGTCTTTCGGTACTTTGTCCTGGGCCACCAACCCCATCGTACCTCGAAGTGCCTGCATGCACCACCTGCGACCGGTGACTACATTCTAAATCTGTAAGAAGTCTTATTAGTCCTTGTATTATATGTAATATTATACGTATACGACGCGACGTCGAGCTTTGCGTCTTTTCTTTTCGTGATTATTAATATTATGCTACGTAAGCAGCCGGCGCTAAACAAACAAAAACCCTCTTAAAATTCTTTATTTCAATAAATGTGTTTCATTTTTGAATCAAAAATCTGTGTTCGCGTACCTATTATAACTCGTCGCTGACCAGTCGGCTAAGTCGCATCGTCTCTCTATCGCTCCCATGTTATCTGGGCTTTCTTCTGATTTTTCTTTCACTCCTCGGAGTGTTTTGTTGCTAGGATAGTAGTTCCACCGGCTCTCAAGCTCCCCGCCTAAGAGCCCATGTTTTACTTGGTGCTCTATGAGCCAGAAGCTACTTTCCTGCATTTGTCGGATGCCTTCAACCTGCTCGGTGATCATATCAAGCTGTCTCCATCAAAATCCGCCTCCTGTCGCCCGTGACTGCGGTTTGGGAATATCCATCACGTCTGCTCACAGCTTCTGCACTATATAAGGTGGACTCGTGCTGTACTGCAATCAGCTTCATCGTCGTGTCGATCAACGGTCGAATTTGAACGTCTCTAGCTGTTTACATTGATAGCAGACAAGCAGCGAAACAGTCTCCAGCAGCAGCCGCCTTCGAGTGTTTGTTTTCATAACATGGCCTATAGGTGCGTCGTATGTGATGAAGTTTCCTCGCCGCAGTCGGATCACGCCCGAAATTCCACCGGCTGTGTCACTCTAAGTGCACGGGGAGGAAGAAGTACTTCCCGTGCGATCTGTGTCGCAATCAGGAGCAAACATCAGCCCCCGACGGAACTAAACAAAAGCGCACACGAATAAGTGACAGCAAGTAGCAGATGCCTACTACCAGCACGAAGCCTGGCAAGCAGAAGAGCACGCAGCTCAGCTCGCGGCGACACCCATACTACCGTCACGCCGCACACCGTCGGTATCGGTGTCTACTCCCGACCAGCGTAAAGCGCCCACAGGCTCGTCCAAACCAGCTGGCATGCGTACATCGTTGCTTGGTACGAATGCTGAGTCTGGCGGACAGTTTGAAAAATACTTCTCTCGAAAATTAAATTGGATAATGCGCTGTATTGCATCGCTAATCTCCAGTGTGCTCTCAAAAACGAGGCTACTGCCTCCAGCGATAGTCCAGAGTCTGCGCCTGTTGCAATCGTTGTCGATGGGTCTCAAATGACAGACTATCGGCGTACATCGCGACGTCAGCCGCTGAGCAATCATTCTTCGGAGCGTCCTTTTCTAAATCGGAGCAAGTGTTATTCGCCTGTGGAGGGCAGGAATAATGAATTATGTAATGACATTAGTGTCACTAATATTTTCGAAGGCTCAGATGAGCAGTGTGCGGACGTCGTCTATGCCTTCCTCTCAACGGTCTTTCCGTCCGTTAAGAGAGATAACATCGAATCCACAACCTTGCTCCGGTTTGGAAAACAGGGAAACGACGGCTCTCATATAGCGTCGAAACCGGACAATCGTCGGCTACCGGACAATCGCCGGTAGTTATGGGCGATTTAAATGCAAACATGCTTTCGAATTCTCAGGAGGCCAATTTTATTCGTGAATTTGTATGTGAGCTCAATCTCAACTTAATGGCGACTTTTCGAAACTCTCACAACATCATCGATGTAGAGCTGGATTTTCAGACCGTTAAACCTCCTAGCCTCAATAGTTTTCGTTACAGGGACTTTAAATTCATCAAATCTGAGGAGCTTATGTCTCTCCTTGCTTCTTGTGACTGGTCGCCAATGTCCTGTCACAGTAGAGAAGTTGGATAAAGGAATTTAGACCTAAAAAGAAGGTCTCCCTCCTTGGGTAGACGCTGATCTTAGGGATCTCTATGCGCAGTGAGATGCAGTGCGTAGAAGATACAAGCGCACTCCAGATGAAGGACTAAGATGCGGCTATGGCTCAACAACGCACGACTCAAGCTAAGGAGGCCTTTATTCAGAACAGACTCTTTGACGCTCTGGATAATAATAAAAATGTTTGGTGTGAACTTCATAAACTCGGAATTCTATCTAAAGCCAGCGATCAGTTACATGGCTTCACTCCGAACGAGATGAATAAGCACGTCGCTGAGATTTCTGTGTCTGATTCTGAGCGTGACACAGATTTGGACGACATCTTGTCGAAGGCTAGTGATGATGGCTTCACTTTTCATGAAGTAAATTTTTCGGACGTGGTCGTAGCCGTCGCCCATTTCTCGTCTCAAGCAAAAGGAGAGGATGGAATTTCCCAAAGCGTCATAGCGAAGTCTTCGCCAGTCATTGGCCATCATCTGACAACCTTGTTTAATGCCTCCCTCACTAGTGGAATTTTTCCCAGGGCTTGGAAGAGGGCTCATCTGGTGCCTCTTAAGAAGCTTCGGACTTTCGTCCAATTGCGCTTCTGAGCTTTCTTTCTAAAGTCCTGGGAAAAATAGTATATCAGCAAATCTCAGAGCACTTATACTCAAAGAACCTCCTGAACCCTCGCCAAACAGGCTTTCGTCAGCACCAATCCACGCAAACAGTACTACTCAGACTGACTGAAGACATTCGGACTGGTGTTGACAACGAAAAACAGTATCTTACCATTCTACTACTGTTCGATTTCAGTAGGGCGTTTGACACTATCCCTCTCTCTAAATTGCTTTGTAAACTAATCTCCATGTGTTGTTCTAGATCCTTAGTCCTGTGGGTCAAGTCTTACATTACGGGATGTAACCAGAGTGTAGTAACGAAATTAGATGGAGAATCAGACTGGCTTCCAACCAATCTTGGCGTCCCGCAGGGCTCGGTTCTTGGTTACCTTTTCTTTAGTCTATATGTCAATGACATTAAAGAGGTACTATCTACTTTTAACGATACGGACGATAATCTACCAGACGGTATCGCGCATTTACTCTACGCGGATGACTTGCAAATCTACACGCAGGTTGCTAGAAATAGCCTTCGTGAGGGCATCAATCATTTATCAGCTGTGGCGCGAGCTGTGTCAGCCTGGGCGTCCGATAATGCCCTGCATCTCAATACTGGCAAAACAAAAGCGATTATTTTTGGTTGTGAGTACAATGTCGTTCCTTTTGTGGATACAGTAACTAACCTCGGTGTTGTCATGGATTCTAAGTTGTCATGAAAACCGCAGGTGGACGCAGTTAGCTGAAAAGTTAACCAAGCCCTATAAGGACTCAGATCCTTTAGATCATGCACCACTGAGGCGTTACGCAAGCGGATGGTAAATGCACTGGTTGTCTCCCACACAGACTATTGCTCGGTAGTATATCTTGACGTATTAGATGAGCTTCAGACCCGACTGCAAAAATTGCAGAATTCATGTGTGAAGTATGTCTGTAGTGTTCGATGGGGCGAGCACATTACTCCGTACAGAATGAAGCTTGAATGGATGGATGCGAATGCGAGAAGAGAGTATTTCGGCGATCCTACTCTATAAAGCGTTCTTTATGAGGCAACCGTATACCTCTCAACCCTTTTTGTTAAAAACGAATTTAGAACATCGAACAGGGCCTCAAGAGAAATACTAGTTTCAGGGTCGAGAACTAATGCCGGACTGAAATCGTTTCGAGCCCGGGACGCGCGTCTCTGGAACTCTCTTCCACAGAATATTCGAAATATACCGTCGCTATCAAGTTTTAAACTGGCAATGCGTGGGCACTTACGCTCATCCACGCTCTCTTAATGACGTGAGACCATATTATCTCGAATTCTAATTGTGATTTAATCTGTACATAGTTTTAAACTCAGCCTTAATTTTGTACATGTACCTCTTATGTGATAATACTATATATTTTAGATTAACCGTATGCGCATTCTTGTGATATGACGATGTTGATTACTGGAAACTTCTGTGATATTACCTGTATTCTTTTTGTCATAATACATAAATTTGTCCCTGTTCCCTCCTTCGATATATTTCCCCGTAACAAAATTCAGTGTCACAACATGTAGACAAGAATTCTCAGCACGGCAGTATCATCTACGCTTCATATCGTCATTTCAGTGTTTTGTTTCTCATTTGAATTTACTTCTGAGAATTATGTGTGTATACGTGTGCGTGACCGTCGGAGAGAGATGGCATCTGAAGCTCTCTCCGTTTTTCATTTGTGTGCGTATATGCTTCTGTGTCTGCGTGTTTAACGGATAGAAATCTTTAATCTGAAAGAAATGGCATCCGACTGTATCTTTATGCCTCGTACGCATGTGCAAGTCTGTGCAGGCACACTGCGCGTGCTTCACAGCAATCTTCTCACTCCCTTCGAATATCTGAATTCAATTCTGAATTGGTATACATACGCTTAGTCACGTCTAATTCCGCCCGCACCACAATTCTTCGAGATTTCTCCTCTCACGCCCCGTCCAATTTCCGTCTGATTTTGCGTCTTAATAGATTTTCTTCTGAATGCTAAATTTTAACTTTCTGACGTTAATCTTAACTATCTCTTATAATTTTCTATGCTACCTAGTCTAATATAAGTAAGCTATTTGTCCCGTATTTCCAACTAACTTTTTGCTCGTCTAAAATACCTCACGTCTGAAAATTTCAGCCATGCGGTCAAAAACTCAAGATGGCCGCGTTTCTCGGTTAGTCTTGCAAAAACTCAGGTACTCACCGACTTATTCTCTGAGTACTTGCCTCCAAACGCATGTCTGGGCTCATAACCTGCTGGATTGGCAAAATAAATGGGTAGTCCTGGGCACTTTTTAATAAAACAATAATCTTTATTTAAGACTCTGATGATGATAATAGGAACAGGAGAAGTCGTAGCGTCCGTTGTAGTCGGTGTTTGGCACGAGAGAAAGAGAGTCGCGCCGTTTGTAGATGGGAAGACGGCAGTCTGTCCGCTGCGCTCCTCTGCTCGATGCGGGGCGATATCTCGTAGTCGCTGGCGTGCAGCGCTCAGCTCCTCGTGTGTAGTACATAACGAAGTGATATGCTGCATGCTCTCGGAGCTCGCATATTTCTTACATTTTCATATGGTAATAAATGTGAAATATATATTATGATGCTTATTATCTTTTAAAACAAAGTAATTTATTAAGGTACAACTCTATATTCTTGAGGTTTAATATATTATTTAAATATATTTTAATAAATAAAATAAAGTTTTTTTTTAATAAACTGTAAGTTTTGCCATTCAAAGCAATGAAATATAGCTTATGAAAATGTTGAAATATACAATCCATTTAATTGCTGAAAATGAAGACAAATGTTTGACCATTTTGATACGCTATCTTTGATTGCTTGTGACTTCCTGAAAAGTCAATATTTTTTAATGGCTTAAATTTTAGCTTTCACTGTGTACTTTTCTAATCTGTCTTGCTCGTTTTCGTATCTTAATTATATACTTGCAATGTGACAGTCAATAGAAGAGACATCATTTTTTAACGAAATAGTTGTTAATTGACATAAAATTGCCCATAACTCAAGGAAAAGGGCCTATCAGATGAAATTAGGCACACTAAGCTTCATTTTTATGTACCAGAAATCAGCACTCCAAAGCCCGTGAAAATCCGTTTCCCAAAGGGTGTGCACTCTCCTTGTAAGATTATGTAAGTAAAAAAATGTTTCATAAATGAGAGGAAATATTGTAAATATAGTATGGCAAAAGATTATCAATTATTTATCGAAAAAAAACTTTATTTTTATTTATTAAAATATATTAAAATAATATCTTAAACCTTAAGAATATAGAGTTGTACCTCAATAAATTACTTTGTTTTAAAAGATAATAAGCAGCATAATATATTTCACATTTATTACCATATAAAAAGTATGAGTATCTATAACAAAACAATGTTACATATAGGCATCATATTCAGATAATAAATTTTTTTCAATAAAGCATTTGACTAAATTATTGTAATTTTGCATAATTTATGATCGTGATTGAGTTTCCGATGAGAAGCCCCGATTAGATATTATTGATTTAATCGTGACTAGGTAATTCATGGAATGCAGCTTAGTTATACGTCCACTATAACAGCGCACTTGTGTAGGAAATGGCCGCATGTGTGAGAGTTTACCTTATGATACCTAGCGATTATATTAATCGTCTACGTTGATGAGTTAGTCCAGTGATGGTGATTCCGTAACGAATGTGACTAGTTGAGGAGAGCCGTAAGTTGAGTTGAGAGAATAGCCGGAGAGGTTGAGGGAGAGGTTGAGTGCGAGGATGCGTAGCAGCCGCTGAGAAAAGTCAGATGAGATGAGCGTGAGGATGCGAAGCAGCTGATGAGAAAAGCAAGATGAATATCACAGTTGAGAAAACCAGCTGAGGTTTGCGACGTGGTAGTTGACAGGTTCCGCGGCTGCCTCGTTGCCAACTAGATACAGCGAGCTGGTGAGAAATGCCAAGGGGTGAGATGCCGGGCGAACAGCGATGCTGCATGAGGAGATGACGCGTGAGAAGTTCCATGAGGGAACCACTGCCACATATCAACGCTGCTGTGTGAGTCGATGCCGAGTAGAAGTCGATGTGGTGATAATTTGATCTGCCGCCGTATGCGCAGCACCACGCGGCCTCGTGGTAAGTACGCCGCAAAGACAAGTAAGATTACCGTGTGAGAAGTCCAAACGGCCGCTTGGCGAGCACACTGTACCGACGAAGAGAGTAAGCCGTAAGCGAGATACGTTGGCCTCGTGGCGAGCACGCTCCACACACACAGAGTGAGTGAGAAGCACCGGATAAGCAGTATGCGGCCTTGTGGCGAACACGCCGTACAGACGTAGAGTCAGTGAGAGCGAGCATATCCGTCTTATTCCTCACCGAGCCTGTCATCGAGGCGAGAGTCAAATCACTGTCTCTCCCATTTGCGTGTGGAAGAGCGAGAGAGACAGCATGAGTTTAGCCATACTCGGTTAGTCAACGTAGCGAATTTAATAGTTTTATTAGTGTACAATTCCCAAACAGGTATATTTTTTTAAAGCGTAAACACTGAATACGAGAACTGAATAAATATTTTACAGATTTTAGATTATACACTTGAAATGAATAGGATAGCTTGAAGGATAGCTGTATAATAGATTATAATAATTAATCAAAATAAATAGATAGGTATGTACATAATGAAAATTTTATGAAGAATGGCCCCAAGAAGAAAGTCATATTTAATTTATAAATAATTAAGCAGTATTTGTTGATAATTATATACGGCTTATCGCATAAGCCTAATATTAATGAAAATAAATTTTTCTATTCAATAACAAAATTCAGTTCTTTGATCCATTACATAAGATGTATGAATAATATTAGCAGGTTCAGTGCGGCGGTGAAATTTAATATAATTCAATACGTTTCATTTTTTTCCAATATTTACATATACTTTTAATATATTTCCGTTTAAGCAAAATAAATTTGTTTTCTGAAAGTCTATAAATATGAAAAATTAATTAATTAAAAGAATTAACATTTATAACTAATTTTTTAACAATTAAAAGATAAATTTTTAAAATAATACATGGTACAATATGTACCATGCCGCTCTTAACCTGTTAAGCTTCTAAATCAACCATATTATCAAAAATACTAATTATTGTTTTAAATTAAAAAAAATGATAACTTTTTTCAATTTGCTTGGCCAATTTTGATCAACGAAGCATTTTAAAGGTTTTTAAAAGAAGAATTCAAATAAAATTAGTCGAACAAAAAACAATAACATAATTCAGTTCTTTGATCCATTACAGAGGATGTATGAATAATATTAAACTTTTCAATCAACCGCATTATCAAAAATACTAATTATTGGTTTTTCTTGATATTTAAAAAAATCATAACTTTTTTCAATTTGCTTGGCCAATTTTGATCAATAAAGCATTTTAAACGTTTTTAAAAGAGTAATTAAAAATAAATTTGTCAAGCCATAAGTTTTAGGGCGTTATCTCAATATCTTTCGATGAAGGTATAATAAAAACCGACCAATCAGAGACATGCAAATTTCATTAATTAAAAAATACTACTATTTTCTATACCAAAATGGCAAACTTTTTCCCAATCAATGTTCTATACAAAAAGTTTCAAAATTTTTAAATTTTGAAGGCTTCTTCTACATTCTTGGACAGATACTTGCCTTCAGAGCACTCCCACGCTCCTCAATACATAAAACTTAATTTCTTTACTGCCTGTACAAATTTTACATTCTTGTAAATAACATAAATCAGATGGCTCAGAACACATAGTTGCGTTTATTATTTGTGACCGACATTCATCCAACTTTGTAACGTTACTCCCTCTAAAATTAATTAAGAAATATATCATAATTTGCGCAATAGTTACATAGATAAAATTTCTTGACGGGGCTAAGTAAGACATATTTTAGTCGCAAACTATAAAACTTCGATTTTCCAATTCTCAATTCGGGATAATCATTTTTAAATTTTTTATACGTTGCTTTCAGACTTTGAGTAAGAAAACGTTTAACTTTCTCCTCTTATTTATCATTTATTTCAATGGTAGTAACGTCGCTCTAATTAGGGCTCTGCCTTGAACAATTGAAATCGTGGTTTATATAATATTCCATAACAATTTTTTCAGTACTTTCATATATTTCTCGTTCCGAATAAACTCCTTTTTTGTACAAGACTTTTCGCTTTTTCTATCATGTATATTATATAGATATAGATGATAGATCATAGAAACGCCATAAGTATTGTTCAACTTCACATTGGGGGTAGTAGACAATGTTGAAAGTATATCTTTTTTCTTCTTTTTTTACATAATTTTCAATTGATTTGTAACAGAACTAGATTTCTAGCAGACTTTTGTGTGCTTTTGTAATAAATCTGTACATTGGATTCTCTTCGTTGAGAAAAATATTTAGACATCGTTTTTGAGTTAATAAGTTGCAAATATGAAATAATTTGCAAAAAGATAATAGTTTTATAAAATACTTGAGGTGTAAAATATAAGAGAAACTGAACTGTTTTTCAATAATGACATAAACTCATACACGTCGCTGCGTGTACATGTGTATTACTTACGTACGTACAAAAACCTTTACATTGACTGCTGTATCATTGACTATATATTAGCGTTAAGTGGGAAAAATTTGTTTGTGTTTTATCTCATTAGTGATTTCTTACCCAGCGCAAATCCCGTGAATCTCACATAATCTTTAGATAGGTATTTACATCCTCTATCACAACAAAAATTTACTTTTTCGAAAAAAAATGCATTTTTCTAAAAAGTGCGTTTTCAGTAAAAAGTGCATAGCTCATGCATATTTTTATTTTCTTTAAATAACATAAAATACGTAAAAGAGGGCACAAACTGTATCAAATTATGTGTTGCATGCTTAAAATTAAAAAACCGCTGCTAACTGCTTTAGCAGAATGCTTTCTCCAAGAGCATTGATAAATTACATCAAATAATTTTTTTAAATGTATATACGTACAATTCTATGAAAAACTGTGATCAAACTGTAAATGTTATTTTAAAAATATTTTTTTTTAGGATAATTATGACATTTGGTTTTTCTTGTTGTTTGTAGTATACGTAAGAGAGATTCGCTGTTGTATAATGCTTATCGGGGGAATACTTTTTCTAGAATAATTACTTACATACTTTTTAAGAAAACTGTAAAAAAGTCCTCCTTTTTAAAATTCAGTCAATTATTCTAGGAATGTCCTACATAATTTTTCAGGAACCGCCTTAATATTATCCGATCGGGACGACATAAATAGGGATTGATAGATAATTTCAAAGTCTTTCAGAAAATGTGACTACTTCCGACGGATATCCAAACCCAACGCCGGAAAAAAATATTTTCGATTTTT
>JAPYZP010004621.1:0-10060 GCA_030522985.1 Torymus sinensis
TGTGTGTGTGTGTGTGTGTGTGTGTGTGTGTGTGTGTGTGTGTGTGTGTGTGTGTGTGTGTGTGTGTGTGTATATATATATATATATATATATATATATTTCATTGTAAAAGAACAGCTTTGTCCATTTATATTACATGAAGAAAATAAATAAATAAATCAATTTTTTCATGTTTTAGGGAGATGAAATGGCGTTAGAGCACCTTGCAACTCTAGAAAGGCTGAGACAAAATCAGAGACAGGATTACTTAAAAGGTTCAGTTTCTGGAAGTGTACAAGCAACTGATCGATTAATGAAGGAACTAAGAGATATATACCGCAGCGACAGTTTTAAGAAAGGTAAGCATATTCAGATACAGATAATAACTAATTTTAAGATGCTTCAAACTTTTCTGTACCAAGATACTCAACTATAATCAATACTTTTATATTTTAGGGATGTATAGCATAGAGCTTGTAAACGATAGCTTATATGAATGGAACATTAGGTTGAAATGTGTTGATCCAGATTCGCCCCTTCATAATGATCTGGTTTTGTTAAAAGAAAAGGAAGGAAAAGATAGCATATTATTAAACATGCTTTTCAAGGTACTGTCATTTAATAATCAAATAAACAGAGATTAAAAATTCAGAAAAAAATAAGTATTTTAGAGTATATCGACACCTCTAACAAAGACTAGCACAACTCAGTTTTCTCTGTGTTAATCTCCATAAAAAAACGGGAGTTGTGCTAGTCTTCGTTGGGGATGTCAATATACTTATAAATTGTTTTAAATTTCAATGCTATCGTCGTTTTATTATTATATTTTTTAAGTAAAATAGTTTTTCGTCATTGTTATGGTATCATTTTTTTTTCCAGTGGAAGAAACTTTATTCTAATATTTACATTAAACCAGAAAATCTTAACATTTTTTGCTATTCCTGCAGGAATCATACCCGTTCGAGCCACCTTTCGTAAGGGTGGTCTACCCGATGATATCCGGCGGTTACGTTTTGATAGGTGGAGCTATATGCATGGAACTGTTGACGAAGCAAGGCTGGAGCTCGGCTTATACAGTCGAAGCGGTGATAATGCAGATATCAGCAACGCTGGTCAAGGGAAAGGCACGCATACAGTTCATGCCCACTGGCGGTGGCAGCAAAGTCTGTAGCGGGCAGGGACAGTATAGCCTTGCACGAGCGCAGCAGTCCTTCAAATCACTTGTTCAAATACACGAGAAAAACGGTACGTTCACTTTGTACTCTTTTCGGTAATCGTGACATGTAAATTTTGAAAATACGTTACCTGTGATATGTTTCAAACATATATGTAAGTTGTTAAAAGTGTAGAATGTACATTGAAATATATTGTATTTTTCTTCTATTGCAGGTTGGTTCACTCCCCCCAAGGAGGATGGCTAATGAAACATAGTGCAAGGGAGCGACAATATTGACGCGTGCTTACATTTGAGACTTTTCATTCGGTGATGTACCGAACAAATAATAGTTACGATAAAATGATTTGATACACAAACACAACATTAACTAGGTAACTTAAAACTTAAGATACTGAATTAATCGTACGTATAATACCTTTGATCGCAAAAGGGTTGTCGCGCAAAGAAAAGTGATGTGTTTGATTTTCATGTCTATTCTAGTTTACTCAAGATAAGTATAATATTGACGCAAATTAACTAGCGTTCAATTTAGCGATTTTTGTTGGGCGGGAGCAGTTTTATGTTCGTGAGAACTTGATCGCTTGTTTTTTCCTTAGTTACAGTCAAATGTGCCCGTTATTATTGTTCGTTTAAGGAAGGAATGTTAGTATTCGTGCAAGTTTTAGTTTTATCGGATAAACAATCTACATAAAGGATAGAAAAAATTATACCATGGCGTGTATGCGGATGTGCTTCCTTTTTCACAAAAATGTAGATTTTTCGATAACAATTAAACATTTTTGTTGTTAATTTCTTTTTAAATTTTCGCGTAGATAAGCACTATACATTTCATGATAAGGTGAAACTAAACGACGTTGCTAGCGAACTTTTATAATTGGAGGGTAAAATAAGTAAGTCTGATGAGGCACCGTTGGCGTACGCTTGTGTTGCATTATGGCTCTCATTTTCACGTTTTAGAGTACGATTGATTTTGCTTGTATGTATGACAATATTGTGTAAGTGATGGCATGACTATTTGTGTGTATAGCTCCAGTATAATATACATATGTATAACTTTTGATATAAATGAATCTAGCTATATTTGATCAGATACACACATAAGTTAAATTCCAGGTGCCTTTTTTAAGTTGGCAAATTTCCACTTTCCGTAATGTTTTTACTGAAATTTCTTAGTTGGTTTGAATCTGGATTTTGAATTTTTGCATATAAGACATGGATAGTGTATCCATTATTTTAACGATAGAAAGAATTTACACCTCATTCGTTTGTAATCTTTAGATAATTATTTGTATAATAGCATTGGTTTTATGGGGGCGCCGGAGTCAGTGCGCGCGCTCTTTTCCTTTCCTTGGTTATATTGATACAATTAATATTTAATATCATGAATTTAAAATTTATTTCACTTTGTAAAATCCGCAAATTGATCCAATAATTTTGATTCAAATTTGGATCGTATTTATTTTCGTTAATTCCTACAATAAAAAAATTTGGAGGTTAGAAATTTAACTGTAATTAGAACAACATGGTCCTCCATTGTCAACTACAGATAAAATTTTAATATTTTTTTTTATACAAAACCAAATGTTGTTTCATTAATACTATTTATGATATATTTCAAGTTTAAATATTTTATCATTTATAAATTGGTCGGTTTTATTTGAACCGAAGACCTTAAGCGAAAAAATAACGGCACCGACTTCTTTTTTTTTTTTTAATTTAAAGACTTGTCCATGCTTCGTTTATGAATTTTAAATTTCCTAGCGAATTTTAAGTTAAATTAGTTAATTATTTGTATTAAAAATGTAATTGAAAACCAATTGAATTGAGTTCGGCGCCCACTTAAATGAAAACGTGAATATATTTTACAACTAATAATATAATTGGATGTAGTTACATAAGTATACTGTAAAATAAAGTTTTGCACGATTTTGAAATAAATGACGTTAAGTTTTCTTTCAAAGTAGTAAAATTTTCTAGAGATTAAGGATGTATTTTCAGTTGATTATTTTTAAGTAACGTCTTAAATAATTGATCGTGGGTTAATGAAGTTTTATTTTCGTCAATAAAAACTAATTAAATTACATTCTAAAATTGTTTCTTCTTTCCCTTGTCTTATATCCATAATCATAGAAAATTTTTATTATTAAAAAAAGTTACATTAACGTCGAATGTACAGCATAGTGCAATATTACTGAAGCTTAAATTATGTCTATTGCAAAATCAACAGTGTGACAGTTGTAGATAAACGTAGATTTTTTTTCAATTTTCCTTCCTTTGTTATTGATTTTTTAGCTCTTAATTTTGATAATGATATGCCTATTAAGTTTCTTCATTTTTGTTACAATTGGCGTGTTACTGTGAATAATTAATATTAATAATGAGATGAAATTCTGATGTCAATATAGAGTGTAGTCAATTTAATAAGAATTAGAATACGTGAATAGAGCCATTATGCATCATATACTTTAAAATAATGGAGCATTAAAAGATATGCATACTTAAACGTCGATATATGGAAAAAAACGTTTTCTATATTCTTTGCGTTATGTAACTTCAGTGGATAAGAAATTTTATACTATGAAAATTCGTAATGGTAATAATAATTATTACTCTTTGAACTACTATATTATTAAAACATTAATGTTTCGCTAAGTATTCAAACCATTTAAGTTTTATTTCTAAGAAAAAATTCATATGAATAATTCTTACCCACCTAAACTATCAATTCATTAAATTCCTTTTGGTTTTTCACGTAAAGTTGTTCATTCAGTTCGGACGTTCGTTCGAAGTCGGATAATAGTGTGTAAAAAAAGTAAGTAATTGGAGCATCCTTACTCACGTACATTGTAAATTCTTCGCAATGAAAAGGATAATCTTATAAAGTGGCAAAGCATATCGAATCTCATAAACTGTCGGTTAGAAATTATCACTTGATATGATACGAGCATTATTTTTTGTACGAGGAGTTTGCCAATACTACAAGTGTACATTTTTAGCGAAAATGCATTCAGAGAAAAAGAAAGATGGCGAAATAAAAAAAAAAAGATGAGTAAAATCTCTCCCAGTAGACAGGACAGAGGTGGACGCGAGCTCGTTTTTGCTATATACATGGATATTCTAAATTTCGTAAATACTGTACAGAAGAACGACTAATGAGAGAAGGAAGCCCATGCATACATATTGATTTTGTCCAAGCGTGTCAAATAGCGGATTCGAACGATTATTGAAGTATAAGTGAAAATAAAAGTATAAATTTAAAAACAAAAGTAGTTACTTGACGTGGTAATTAACGTTCTATCAAATGTGTAAAGGCTTATATTAAAGAAACAAAAAGTAAACAAGAATCCGTTCGTTTTTCGATAAAACTTTCGAGAGCTGATAGAGAGACTAAAGCTTCTTCGTAATAATACGGATACATAGTAAAGTGCGAAATTGTAAACGAAATCGAAATCGTATGCAATAGAAAATTGACGTTTCTGAAGAAAGGAAAAAAAAAGAAAAAAAAAGAATAATATTAAACAATTATAGTGTCGCCGTTCATTTGTATTGATATAAGCGATATGTATAGACGTAAGTTAACTTTGATACGCATTCTGTCTTGTAAAGGAGGTTATGTATATTTTGTATCTTACAGTGAAATACGTTAAAACTGCACGACTTCAATGATGACAATTACGAGCTTTCTTAATTTTACTGACTTTGGCTAATAAAATGTAATTATCTGTACGACATCGTCGTTACTCGGTCTTGTTTATACAACAATCACCATTTTTTCTTGCAACTCAAACCTTTATTGTTCAATAGTGCACCATTCTTATCGTATGTAATGTTTGACCTAGCAATTCAGTAGGCCTTTGCAAAAGTATTTCATTGAAAGGATTTTAGTAATATTCAGAAGTATTATTACTTTGCTCATAATTTATTTGAAACTCTAAAATTATTAACGGAACGAATTAAACAAAAATCGAGTATCTTTACGACGATTTGTCCTTATAACTGACGGTTCTCTAAATGCCAAAAAAAAGAAAAAGAAAAAGCGACAAGAACAAAGCTTCTCGCGTCTGATCATCGACGAGAATGAGAAGAGTAAATATGGAAAAATGACATTCTCTTTTCCTTTATTTTGCAAAGCGCGCTGAGACACTTAATCTCTCCAATTTAAGTATAGCGCGAAAACCGCTGCCAAAAGGGTCATCGTCGCCACTCTTGTCAACCGTCCCCTCGCAAAAATAAAAAAAAAACAAAGAACGAACAACTAGAAGATAAAGCCACGCCGTATGTACATCCCGGACTAGACGCGAAATGGCAACGCAGTCACGTACACATGCGTAACACAGACATACACGCAAAGATTTTCTTTTACATTTTCTTCGATTCTTTGTAAGCGCGCGTAATGACGCGAAGACTGAATTATAGGGGAAAAAAGCCAGAAGATAGAGAAAAAAATAAACGAGAGAGACGAACGAATAGAGACAGTGATTCTTCCTTTCCTTTTTTTTTGTTTAAGTTGTGGACGGTAGGGAGACAGAAAAACAGAGTCTCGCTTCTGCGCAATTCCGCGACGCATGTTGTAAACATGCAGTAAATGAGATAAGAAAAAAAAACGAAACAATGTGAATGTAAAAGTGTGCGTGAGAGAGCGAGAGAAAGAATGAGGCAGTGATTCACGGAAGGAGGGAGTGCAATACGATTTGTATGTCGTGATGTTTGTCGATAAAGCCGCACAATTACTTGACCGTAAAACACGAACTCACGTATATATTGTATATGATGCAGCGTTTAATCGGCTTTTTGTATCTTCGAAAGCGTTCGCAGGTGCTACGACATAAATCTTGTTGTTTTCTTCTTTATCTCCCTAATTTCATTTTCTATGTGTATAGTGCGAATTATTTCTATATATACTCTCTTTTTCTGTTCCGTTACTTGTATTTGTATCACGCTGCAGGAGATGAGAAAAGAAACTTAGAAATATACAAGTCTTTAGAAAAAAAAAAAAATCACACACGTTGATCTTATCATTGTCAGCGAAATTTTCAACATCTTATATTCATTTTACGTATCACTTCTGCATTGAAAACAAATTTTGATTCATAATTTAATCTTTAAAAACTTATTATTTCGACCTTTTTGCGTGCTTTTTCATTTCATTTATTTATTTTATAAATAATTTAAGAGCTTTCGGCTTTCTTACATATACCTTTCGTTTTCTTTAACAAAACAATGTCTTATCATCAATGTTCAATTTACAATCGCCTAGGATGAAAAAAAAACTTTCAAAAAAAGAAAACACTTGATTATCACCACTACTTTGAGAATTTCGCCGACGCACTCGTCTCCCAAGTGAGAGAACGAGCACCTATTCTTAATTCTCGAAAGAAAAGGACACGCAGGATCGCAGGAACGACGTTTTTCTCTTCCGCCATCTCTCTGGCCCGTTTCCCTTTACTTCGCCACGAAACGAATGTGTTATACACGAGAAAAAGGAACGAAAACAGAGCAGGAGCAAAGCATCGACGTGTAATGTACATTTAATTCGTTTGTAAGCGCGTAATGAGGGCGAGAAAGAAAGAAACGAGCAAATGTGTGCACATCCAATTCGAGAAAATGTATACCTTTTTTCCCCCCTGAATTTCAAGGCGAAATGTATGCAATTGCGACGAATGTATTCATACACACAGGAGAACTGGAAGAGAGGAGAGCGATACGAGACGCTGTGTAAAAATAATTATAATAATGCTTGTTCCCTGTGTATAGAACGAAGAGGATGAACGAGACACGACCCGATATCTACGAACGACGAACACGAACTCGCGACGAACTATATTATTAGCCTAATTATCTTTATTATTATTATTATTATTATTCTTAATATTATTGATGATTATGATGAAAAATAATAAGATCGATGCACGAGTCGGCTTTTTCCTTGATTATTACATTTCGCCTTCGCGCTGTGTGCATAAAAGCACCAGAGAATGAAAGATAAGAACCGTACATCGATTCGTATAACAGTATTGACGTGTTAGGCGCAACGATAGAAGTTTTGGTCCTATAGCTTCTCGGTCGTCGCACTTTTTACTTCACTACAACTATACTTCTTATGTGTTCGGGAAAATTGTTCGTTTTCATTCGCATGCTAACGTGTATATTTATCGCTTATTCCTATAAACAAACGAATCGCATGATCCCGGTTATTATTTTCAGTCGAATACAATGCTCGAGACGAAAAGGTCGTTTTTTTTATAGCGTAATAAGACGTAGCAAATACAGGTACACGATATATTTTTCGGAAGCGAAACTCTACGTACATTTTTCATTTGCACATATTTGCGATTTTCATTTTGATTGATTTTGTTTCGCAACAACTCGCTCTGAATATTTTCTTTGCTCTCGGTCATATTGTGTTGTTATTATAGATTCAACAATTTAGTTCATCTTTTGTAATCTTACCATGGGTTGTTTAAATTCTTATATTTAACGGGTATAAAGTGTCTCGATTGTTGCGATCACATTGAGAGTTTCGGTGTTTCTCTGCATGTATAAAACTCGTTTATTATGTTTCTTCCATCATCATCAATTATTCCGCGTTAACTTATGTTAATTATTATTTAAGCAAAATCCTGTGAAAGGTAACAATAAAGAATTTTAATAAAAACTGACATTTGAAAAGTTTTTTGGTGTTTATATGTAAGTACACTATAAAAAGTATCAATGTAAAATTACTAGGCTCAGACTAGGACGAAATCCACCTAGGCTGAATCTAGTTAATTTACTAGTTTTCGTTGTAAAATTACAATTGACTATAGCTAAAAAAAGGTTAGAAATATGTAAATATAATTTTGTTGCAAAGTGACACTCGTGAGAACTGGAGGAGGGGATGATAGCTAAGTTTTCTATAAATATTAAAGGGCGTTTGAAATTTCACAGTAAATATTAAAATTACTACTTTGGTATGATATTTCCTTATAAAATCACTAACTTGGTAGTAGTTATATTATTTGTTTGCTAATTTAATAACGAGTATTAATTACACACTGGTTAGTAAAATAACTGGGCTGAGCGTAGGTCTGATTATGTCCCAGTTACAGCCTATGAATTTTGTTATTTCGCTAGTAAATTTACGCTATTTATTTTTATACTATTCACTGATAAGAATTTTTCAATCGGTCTTACAGTCTTATAAATTAAATTAATTAATATTAATGGCAGTCGGATTGCCCTTGTTTATAATCACTCCCGCAGAATCTGAAATAAAAACTTAATTAAAAGCTGGAAAAAATATTGTTAGCAAAGGACAATCTTATTTTTATACGCTAGTAATTTATAATGGACATTAAACTTAATATTTTCTACACAAACTAGTAAATTATTAATGTACTTAATTTTATTCAATCTGCTATTCCTTTTCAATTTCGACTTTTTACAATGTATATATAATTATATGCTATTTGGCGAATTTCGAATAGTTTTCTTTTAAAAATTTTAATTCAAATAATCTTTATTTTCTACCTTGGAAAATTAACAATATCTTTATCAAGCGCGAATAAGTGACAATTATCTTATGACACAAAGGTTTCATTTGAGTTTATCATCGCGGTATTTAGTCAATAATGTAAGAACATTGCTCCTTTGAGTATTTATAAAAGTTCATTTAGCTTTATGGGAAATCAGCCATTCAAGTTACTAACGAATATTGTAGACAGTCAATGCATGTAAAGGTTTCAGATTATCTCTATATCTTCACGTAAACTCAATTATAATATGGCCATCGCGTAAATTGCACAATAGCTGTGTGTCGTGAATGAATAATAGATGGGCCATTGTTAAACCCACCTTATATTTAAGGTGGCTCTGGCGAGTTTTCGAAACATCATGTAAGTAAAATTTTAAGCTTTTTATTGGTATAGGTTTCAACTAAGGTCACGCATTAGATGAATTATAGGTAATTTTCTTTTTCTTTTTTGTTTGTAAATTTAATTTTTAATACCGGCTTTTACGGAGAAATAGCATTTTTTTCAATTATTTCATAATTTTTTCTTAGAACCATCTAGAGATTATAGTTTTTAAACATATATTCAACTTATATAATTTTAAAATATTGTCACTAGTGAAATACAAATGTAATTTCATTAAAATCTAAAATCAGTGCTTTTTGTATATACGCACACATGCGCACAATAAAATAGTACAGTATAGTATGTATTGCTATTATTTTTATATATGATACCATATAATATGTTCTAACAAACATATAATCTTTGACGCACATTTTAAAAATAAAATAACGACACTCATTTCTCAAAGTATAAAGCATAATCCAAATCTAAACATCTAAAACTCTCACATCAACTCGTGTCCATAACTCTCAAACCACCGTTACACCCCAATTACTCGTCTTACCTCTAAACCTCTTCTAACAAAAAAACCTCGGAACTACCATAACCATCATTCCGCAGCTAATAACCATCTAGCAACAGGTTCCGCGCGTACCTGCACACACACATCCACCCACACAGCTCCCCGCTGCGTCCGAGATAAGCCTCCCCGTCGATGGAACGCACGTAATACGCTACGATAAGTAGCGGCAGTAACAGCGTGGCTGACCCGAGCAACTGCATCCGCGTGCAGGGCCATAGCTCCGAGTTTACATAGAAACCGTGGATGCGCGTGTATGTTTGTATAGACGTGCGCGCGAGGCCGTGGGAATTAGCAGGAGAGGTCGTGTGATGGGCACACTCACGCGATGATTTGCACGTTTTCGAATGGATTCAAGGTGAGTTTGTATCAAGGGTTGGTTTGAGCTGTTAGGGGGTGGCGAGATGTTATATTGGGGTTGGATAGTTGGAGAGGTTTGATCTATTTTAAAAGGGGAATGGTTGAGGGAATCTATAGTTGGTATGTTAT
>JAPYZP010004622.1:0-14094 GCA_030522985.1 Torymus sinensis
CTGGTACAGGTCTTTCAAATTCTCCTTCAGGTTTCAAATTATCAGCGTGTCGAATTGGCGTTCTACGTTCACTGGGACCAATAGGTGCCTTTTCCGGTCTTTCGAATTTCCCTTCGGGATGTAAATTATCTTGAGGTCTCTTTTGTGTCGGCCTTTCTGCTGGTTTATAGCCTTCTGGCATAGGTCTTTCAAATTCTCCTTCGGGATGTAAATTATCTTGAGGTTTCTTCTGTTTGGGTCTTTCTGATGGTTTATAACCTTCAGTTACAGGTCTTTCAAATTCTCCTTCAGGTTTCAAATTATCAGCGTGTCGAATTGGCGTTCTACGTTCGCTGGGACCAATAGGTGCCTTTTCAGGTCTTTCGAATTTCCCTTCGGGATGTAAATTATCTTGAGGTCTCTTTTGTGTCGGCCTTTCAGCTGGTTTATAGCCTTCTGGTACCGGTCTTTCAAATTCTCCTTCGGGTTTTAAATTATCCGCGTGTCGAATTGGTGTTCTTCGTTCACTGGGACCAATAGGTGCCTTTTCAGGTCTTTCGAATTTCCCTTCAGGATGTAAATTATCTTGAGGTCTCTTTTGTTTCGGCCTTTCGGCTGGTTTATAGCCTTCTGGCACTGGTCTTTCAAATTCGCCTTGGGGATGCAAATTATCTTGAGGTCTTTTCTGTTTCGGCCTATCGGCTGGCTTAAACGTTTCTGGTACAGGTCTTTCAAATTCTCCTTCAGGCTTCAAATTATCGGCGTGTCGAATTGGTGTTCTTCTTTCACTGGGACCAATAGGTGCCTTTTCAGGTCTTTCGAATTTTCCTTCAGGATGTAAATTATCTTGAGGTCTCTTTTGGGTCGGCCTTTCGGCTGGTTTATAGCCTTCTGGCACTGGTCTTTCAAATTCGCCTTCGGGATGCAAATTATCCTGAGGTCTCTTCTGTTTTGGCCTATCGGCTGGCTTAAACGTTTCTTGTACAGGTCTTTCAAATTCTCCTTCTGGTTTTAAATTATCTTGTGGCCTTTTAATATCTGCTCGCTCACCTTTGGTTGGCGCTTTTTGTTTTGGTTGTCGTTCAAATTCTCCTTCTGGATATAAATTGTCATGTGGTCTTTTGGCTGTAGGCCGCTCACCCGGCTTGTATTCCTGAGGTATAGGTCGTTCAAAATCTCCCTCCGGTTTTAAGTTATCTTGTGGCCTTATAACATCAGCTCTTTCACCTTTTATCGGAGATTTTTGTTTTGGTTGTCGTTCGAATTCACCCTCCGGATAGAGGTTATCATGTGGCCTCTTTGATGTTGGCCGCTCGGCAGGTTTATATTCCTGAGGTTTCGGTCTTTCGAAATCACCTTCAGGTTTCAAATTGTCTTGGGGTTTTTTTATATCTGCTCTGTCACCCTTAGTTGGAACCTTTTGTTTTGGTTGACGTTCAAATTCACCTTCAGGGTACAAGTTATCACGCGGCCTCTTAGGTGTTTGTCGATCTGCAGGTTTATATTCTTGAGGTTTAGGCCTTTCGAATTCACCTTCTGGTCTCAAATTATCCGGGTGTTTAATTGGCGTACGTCTTTCAGTAGGCTGTGCAGTTGGTTTTTCTGGTCTCTCAAATTCTCCCTCTGGTTTCAGATTATCTTGGGGCTTCTTTATTTGTGGTTTCTCTGCTGTTTTTGGACCATAGTCATCTTTAGGTTTGATTTCTAATGGACCTTCTGGATATAAATGATCTTCATATTTAACTATGTCGACACGTTCACCTTTGACAAATTTATAATCATCACGGGTGCGTGTATCAGTGAACTCGCCTTCCATACGAAGATTGTCTTGATATTTCGTAACTTCCGTACGTTCGCGGACGACAAAATCGGTATAATCGTCTCTGGTTCTAGATATTTCGAAATCTCCTTCCATACGCAAATTGTCAGTGCGTTTGATGACATCCACACGTTCCCCATGAACAACCATATAATCATCCTTAGGACGCCCTTCGAAAGGTCCTTCGGGTCTCAAATTGTCCTCTGGTTTCGTGGGTTTCGGCCTACTTACTAATTTTGGTGCTTCTTCTTTTGGTCTTTTTTCAAAGTCTCCTTCAGGCTGTAAGTTGTCGGGGTGTTTTATTGGTAAACGTTTTTCTGTTTTGTACAGTGGAGTTTTCTCTGGACGTTCGAAGTCTCCTTCAGGATAAAGATTATCTTGTGGTTTCTTTGCTACCGGCCTTTCTCCGGGCTTATATTCTTCGGGTTGAGGCCTCTCAAAATCACCTTCAGGACGTAAGTTATCTTGTGGTCTTTTCTGTACTGGCCGTTCTGCTGGCTTATAGTCCTGGGGGCGACGCTTTTCAAAGTCCCCTTCAGGTTTTAAATTATCTTGTGGTCTGCGAATATCAGCTCTATCTCCCTTTGTCGGCGCTTTCTCCGTCGGACGCTTCTCAAAATCACCTTCAGGACGTAAGTTATCCTGAGGTTTTATTGCTACCGGCCTTTCCCCTGGTTTATATTCTTCAGGTCGGCGTTTTTCGAAATCCCCTTCTGGTTTTAAATTGTCTTTCGGTTTTATTGCTTCCGGTCGATCAGTCAACATAGGAACATAATCATGTTTAGTTTTTGAAGTTGTTTCAAACGTACCTTCCAATTTCAAATTGTCTTCTCTCCTCGTTGTTTTAACCGTTGTATTTTTGTAATCTTCTTGATTGAACTGATGATATTCCTTGTGAGTAGTAGTAACGTTTTGTTGTTGAACATCGGTTGTATCGTAGAAATGAGTTTCGTCCACATCCATTGGTTTGGTGGGTTTGGTGGGTTTCGGATAATTTTCCGGAGTAATTTCATAAGTGTGATAATCTTGCTTCATTTGCGAGGTACCCTGTAATATGTACGCATGTATGTTAATTACAAAACCAACTAAACTCTCAACCTTAGATATATAAAGAGACAAACTTACAACGAATTCACCCTCTCCGGTAATAAGATTATCAGTTCTCCGAATAATTTGCGCTTTCTGAACGCTACGGTGGTCGACAAACTCAGTCTTCGAGGTCGTCTCGTCGATGAACTCGCCCTCCACCTTCGTAAACGTGTTGCGACGCTCAGATCTCGGTCTTTCGCCGGGTGCACCGGTAAAGACTAGCTCTGTAGTCGTCACAGCTGAAAACCCATAACAATTACATTATATATCAAATCCTAACAACAATCATGTTCATAAAAATGGAAAAAAGAAAAACATACTTTGGAATGTTCCGTCGGGTCTTAGATTATCCTGTGGTTTTTTGATGGGCGTTCGCTCGCCCAACTTGGGCGCCTCCTCTTTCGGCCTACCCATAAATTCACCCTCGGGTTTAAGATTGTCCTGTGGTCTCTTTACAGGCGCTCGCTCACCCCGGGTCACTGTGTAGTCGGTTCGGCGCTCGCCCACGAATGCGCCCTCCATGTGCAGATGATCCTCGTGATGGTAGTTAGTCCGACGGTCTACGTGCTTTTCGTCGAACTCCTGTTTGTAGGAACTTATTGAGGAAATAGGCTCGTGTGGGATTTCCAGGTGGTCCTGGAAATCGTTGTGCGGACATCGATGACGCCTAGAGAATGAAGGAAATATTATTTTTTGACATAGTATGCGTAAAATTTAATTTTACGTCCTGTTTTCCGCATGTAAATTCGTATTTTACTCAGTTGTTGCATAATATACTATTAGACAATAATAATCGTTTTATGTAACGAGCGCATTCAATCGATCAAGTTGAAAAAATGTTTAAATTAATTTTTTCACTATTCAAATACGAGTAAGTTGAAAATTGAGTGAAAAGGAAAGAAGTTCATTGAAATTTACTTAAGTAAAAAAACAAAAGAACAGCAGAAAAAACAAAAGTTACGTATTAAAAAGATAATGTATACACCGTTCTCAGAGATATGTAAACATTTGAGTAGTAATTACCGTTTAATCAGTGACAAACTTAAAAATAATTATTATTTTTCACAACAATGTAAAAAACATTTCATTTATAACTTAAATATCTTTTAATAAACTCACCCGCACGTGCACAGCTCGCAGATACATTGCTCTTTCGCTGGAATTTTGGACAAGACATCCGGAGTTTTTGGAGTGTCGGGCGGCTGGGTTTCTTTCGGGCTCTTTTTCTGCGGAGTCGATGAGGCGTCGGGTTGCCATTTTGGACCGTCCGGCCCGTCCGTCGGCTTTGTCGGGATTTTGCCATCTGAAGGTCTGTAAAATAAAAAATATATATTTATTTATACAATAATTAAAATCCTATATAAAAAGAATGTTAAATGGCTATAAAAAAAATAATTTTTAATACTGCAGCGAAATGCTTTCAAATTGAAAACAAGAATCTTTAGAGCAATGACCTCATTAATGAAGAAGCTCTTTCATTAGCGAGTCAATAAAAATAAAACGAGCTGTACTCACCGTCTCTGCAGGGGCTTGGGCTTCTTGCCCGAGGGCGCCTTGGGCTTGTCCTCCCGGAGATTCGGTATAGCGCGCACCTGCTCGGGTCGCTCGGGTGAGCGGCGCGTCGGCGAGGTCGGCTTCCTCGTCGGCTTCGGCTGGCCGCTTGTAATTTGCTCGTACTGCTGCTCGCGCCTGGTAACATCCTGCGCTACCATACTACTAGTCGTGTCCCGCTCATCAACAGTGCGCTGGAAGCAGTGAAGGTTCGTTTGGGTTTTTTTTTTATGATTTCGGGAGTTAATGAGGTTATAATCGAGAGGCGGGAAGCCGCCTGTGTATAACGGTGAGGTGAAACGGTTGGAAATAAATGCGTGGTAAGAATCTGTGGGTGTGCTCCGGAATCCGCAATGGTGTTTCGCAACTTTCGTCACACGTGCGGATATGGATTTCAATACTTATAGTTTTAGTTTGTTTATATATATATATTTTAATAGGTATAATAGTTGTTACAAAATTGGTTTCAATATCCTATTTTTGTCAAAGTTGATTTTCTTTTGTTTTATAGCGATTTTCCAAATTTATTTTGAGTTTCTTTTTTTAATTTATAGCTAATATTGTTTATATCTTGCGAATTCATTTTTCGCAGGATAAAGTTCTCTGCAATTAAAAACAAAATCATACCGGTAGCTATAGGTAGTTAGTTATAAGTTATCGATGGAAACGTAATTTTTTGTAAATAAATTATATTTTGTAACTAAAAAAAAGATATAAGTATTGACATTGAAGAATACTATAATTTTCTAAATTGTTAAATATATTTTCCTTGATTATTTTTGAAGAAAAAAAAATGATAAAAAATTGATTTTCTTAGATATAGGCAATATGTGTGTAAAATTTTATCAAGATCATATGATTACTTTTGATAATATTTGATATTTAAAATTTTGGTATTTTAAAATAGTTATTTTCTTTGTCGCACGATATTTTTCTGTACTATAATTAATTTAATATAATCGATTAGATTTATTTATAGAAAATATAGACAAATACAGTATGTTCGCGACAAAATAGTTAATTTTAACTAATTTGTTAATTAATCAACGCGTTATTTTGTAACTTGCATAATTATTTACGACTTTTATCTAATAATTTTTTCTATGCAAATTCTCAATACTTCTTATGATACGAAATTCGTCACAACATAATGTGAATTTAAATTTTTGTTTAAAAAAAAAACCCCATTTCAGAATTCTTTTTCAAACGCGCGACTGCTAAACAAATAAGTAAACTCTCATTTTAATATACAGAAGAATAAAATACCGCTATTTACTTTACTATTGTTAAATTTAATTGTCAGAATCATCAGTCACCGTCTCTCACAAAAATCCTCTCAATAAAAATCTGCAATGAAAAAGACCTTCTCAATTCTCCTCTCTCAACGCGGAGCCTACACGCACGAGCCGACTCGGCACGACCAAATCAAGGCGTTAAATCGTCAAAAGCCCGGCGAGAAAAGTGCCCCGCTCAATATTTTGATTCGGCCGTCTCGCGCGGCACGCGGTGCCTCATAAATCAGGCAATCGCGCCACAACGAAAAGAAAAAGAGAGAAAAGAAACAATCTACTAGCTCTGTGCCTAACCATTACACTCGTGTGTTCGGGTACGAGACGGCGGCGAAGAAAAGATCTTTATACGGCTCTCTCTCAAACGCGCAGCATCAGCTGTCCGGTTAACACGTCGCGCGTAGAAAGGCAAGGTCGCACTTACGCAACGCCTCGCGCGCAGCGCGGCATACAAGCACTCACACACTATACACGCGCGCACACGTCGGCCCAATTCGGTCGCATGCCCCGACTGTTTACACATTCGCGATCCAGAAAATCGTGAGCAAACGAGTATAGCACATATACGAGTACGCGTGCACGTGCGTACGTGTACATGTGTATTATATGTGTGTATGTACGTAGAGGCTGACAGAATGGGAGCTGTACTTTGGCGCGCTATGGGAACTCGAAGAGAGACGGACAATGACGGGAGGGCCGATGGGTAGGTATATATACGTATCCTGAACGCGACTTCCTCTCCCACGAGGTGATTAGCGCCGACTTTTTTCCGGATAGACGTAATAAGATGTGTATGTGTGATTGTATGTGTGTGTGTGTGGCGATATGTATGTGAGACGCGTCGGTGAGAAAATACAAAGAGATCGCGACATTGGGAAAGAAGTGAAGGCTACTGGGACCTTCTTGCGTTCTTTTTACCTGATTCTGCCTTGCTTGTGCTGTATTTCATTTCGGATTTATGGACAACTGTTGCCGAGGGAAAGAGTCATCCTGTTGCTATGTATAGTTAATTCTTGTTGTTTTTTTTTATTTTTATAAAAATAACAATGGCGTAAGTAAATGTGTCTTTGAACAAAATTATTCTGATTTATTTGAATTTTTTAAGAGTCAAGTTGTCAAGCGTAGGCGAAACTTAAGTGAGTTTCCAAAACCGTAATTATCAATACATGATAAGCTCTATTTTATTACTACACCTTTTTCTTATCAAAGCTGTTACATTACTGCACATACACCTTACTCAATTTTACAGTTCTCACTATGTTTGAGTTCGTGTTATTACTCGTTATAACACGAACGAGTTAAGACTTGTATTTGTGTAATAAATTCTTTGAAATTTGTCATCGTATGAACAATAGCAAATATTTTGCAAAATTGACATTAATTAATGCACCTCTTCTAAGTTAAAGTAAAAACAATTCAAAGTAAAGTTATATTTATTTTTAAAAAAATTCCATTCATAAATGAGCCAAGAAAATTAATTATTTATTTATTATTTAAACGTTTTGAAAAACATATAATTTATTTTTCAAAAAGTCTGAAGGCATCCTAAGTTACGTATTGCTCGCGCGAAACATGCTATTCCAAAGAGGTACTGTTATTTCATCTTTAAAAATCTAAAAACAGAAATTAAGTCATGCGGTTTAATAGTCTTTTTTTCCATCGCTAATAACCGAAAAGAGAAAAAAAAATTTATGAATAAAATCAGAAACTTAAGCATATCCATAACGATCTAACTATATATCTTAATCAGTATAAAACAATACTTATCGCTAAACACTCTTAATGACAGTGCTCTAAGATTAAAATCTCTCAAATATAAAGCTGATTAGACAAGAGGCGAGTCAGACTACTTCATACTTAAATAGAAAAAAAAATGGTTTTTCGCGTATCTCTTCTCATTACTCATCACGTCACACGCTCTTTATGCAAATGAGCTTCCTGCAGCCTTCTTATTCAAAATATCAACATATTTCCACAACCCCCTCACATCATATTTACTTTTATCAGCGCTCTTCTTTATCTCTCTCCTCTTATTCAGCCGACAGAACTGCCGCCTTACGTCACTCCCGGCCGATCTCTTACAAAACCCGATTTATCTCATTTCACCTCCTAATACGTCGAAACCTCTCTATTAGCCGCTCGACTGGCGCGGCTTGTAGGAAAAAAATTTAAAAAAATCATGACAACTTACGATCTCGTCGACGCTGCGAAAGTCGCGCACGGAGGTGAAGCTGGACGACTTGTCGACGACGATGGAGGACGTTTGGTGAACCTGCTCGTGTGTGTCTGACACGTCGTATAGTAGCGTCGTCGTGACGCTCGTGAGGTCACCGGTGCTCGGTCTCCTGGTGCTGACGGGTTGATTCCTCGGGCTCTTTTCAGGTGATGTATCGCGGCGAGGAGTTTGCTGCTGGGGTTTCTCGAGGACGAAGGAGCCGTCCCAGGTGGAGGCGTTCATCTTCGTGCTGGCGATGATGGTCTGCGCGTCGATGGGTTTATTCTTCTGCGGCGACCTCGATCGCGGTGACGGCGTGGGTTTTATACTTTCGGTGTCTCTTATCGTCGTGTCCGTGATATCGGACTTTGAGAGCCTACGCGTCATCTCAATCACTTCCTTCGTACTCTTCAGATCTGTGCTGGATATATCCTGTGACACGTCGTACGTGGTTGTGCTCGTCACGGTCGTCGTGGGTTCCCTGTAGATGAAGGAACCATCCCTCGCCGTGGTTGTCAATTTTACAGTCTTCTGGGACGTGTCCTTGTCGACACTCTTGCGGTCAGTATTCTCTCTGACGAAGGTACCGTCCCAGCCAGTCGACGTGTTCGACGTCGTATTCGTTCTTCGGTCGGGACTTCCGGATTTCGGTCTCGGTTCGGCGGTGTCTGGTCTGGAACGCGGTTCGTCGGTTCTTTCTACGCTTACTTCCCTCGTCCTCGTGACAATAGTCGACGTATATATGGTTCCTCCAGGGCTTCTGGATCTTCCTGTCGGCTCTGCAGTGTCACTCGGCCTACGCACATTACTACTGGGTCTTGGTCCGGTGGCGTCTGGTCTGGTACGCGGTTCCTGGCTTCTGTCTATGCTCACTTCCCTTGTTTCCGTGACAATGGTCGATGTATACCTGGTACCACCAGGACTCCTGGATCTACCCTTAGGCTCCGAGGTGTCGCTTGGTCTGCGCACGATCTTACTTCTGTCCAGACTCGTGTCTGACGTCTTCTCTCTTACGAAGGTACCATCCCAAGTAGATGTTGAGCTTGTTGTATACCTAGTACCACCGGGACTTTGAGATCTTCCTCTAGGCTCCGAAGGAACATTTGGCCTGGGCACATTCTTATTCCTATCAAGACTGGTATCTGTCGGTTTTTCCCTGACGAACGTACCATCCCAGTTAGTTGTCGAACTCGTCGTATATCGAGTACCGCCAGGACTTTTGGATCGACCTCTGGGCTCTGACGTGTCACTCGGCCTACGCACGTTACTGGGCCTCGGACCGGAGGCGTTAGGTCTAGAAGGCGGTTCTTGGCTTCTATCTATGCTCACTTCCCTCGTCTCTGTGACAATAGTCGATGTATACCTGGTGCCACCGGGACTCCTGGATCTCCCTCTAGGCTCCGAGGGGCCGCTCGGTCTGCTTACATTGTTACTTCTATCCAGACTCGTATCTCTTGCTTTTTCGTTAACGAATGTGCCATCCCAGTTCGATGTTGAACTTGTTGTATACCTGCCACTAGGTCGTGAACTATCTGGGTGTCCAGCCTTACGATCCACCTCCGAAATATCGTGTCTGGTTCTCATCTCCGTTGTTCTCTCCATATTGGAATCATGTTGTTCATTCACAAAGTTACCGTCCCAGCCGCCGGTCTCCAAGACACCGCTCCTTTGAGTTGTTGTCGTGGTCACGGCAATGTCCCTTCTGTTAGGCTCTGAAGGGGCGTTTGGTCTGCGCATACTGTTACTTCTATTCAGACTCGTATCAGTTTGCTTTTCCCTGACGAACGTCCCATCCCAGCTAGTTGTCGAGCTCGTTGTATATCTTGTGCCACCAGGACTTCTCGACCGTCCTCTAGGTTCCGAGGGAGCGTCTGTTCTGCGTACGTTCTCACTCCTGTCGACGCTTGAATCTCTAGTGTCTTGTCTGGGGTACGAGCCATCCCCCCAGTTTGGTGTAGAACTTGTTGGATACTTGACACCAGGTCGTGACTGATCTGGTTTACCAGCCTTACGACCCACCTCCGAAATATCGTGTCTGATTCTCATCTCCGTTGTTCTCTCCATATTGGAATCATGTTGTTCATTCACAAAGTTACCGTCCCAGCCGCCGGTCTCCCAGCCTTACGATCAACCTCCGAAATATCGTGCCTGATTCTCATCTCCTCTGTCCTCTCCATATTGGAATCATGTTGTTCATTAACAAAGGTACCGTCCCAGCCGCTGGTCCCCAAGACACCGCTCCTTTGAGTCGTGGTAGTGGACACGGCAATATCCTGTCCGCTAGACGCATGCTGGACGGTGTAGTTGCTCGTTGTGCTATAATCTGCTTCGTTGATGCTATTATCATCGGTGACATCACGAATATCTATCGTGCCGGATCTGCGTTCGATCCTACGTTTGCTCTGTGGCGTCACTGGCTTTTCATAAACAAATGTCCCATCCCAGGACGAGTCTCCGGGCTTGTACGACCTCGTTGACGTGGTTACGTGTGTCGAACTGTTTCCTGCATCGGTCTCCTCGTGAATCGTGTCCGATACGACGTTCACCTTCTTGCTCTCGTACTCTACCACATAGCTCTGTCCTGCCTGGGTCACATGAGTTCCCAGGTCGATATCGGTGACGTCCTGCACCTGCATTTCGTTTTTTCGTTTGTCGTCGGTAGTCGTCATAGCCGACGTCGTCGTTGTATCGTTCGTTCGTAGGGCGCCAGCATCTTCCCAGGTCTCGCTGCGCTCGATGTAATACTTGGCTGCGTAGTCGACGGCTGTCGACGAGGATACGAGCTCCTCCTCGCGTATTGCTATCTTACTCTTGTCCACCTTGACGACACCGGAGCCTGCGGGCACCGGCACCTGTTCCTCCACTCTCTCGTAGATGATATTTTTCTGAACTATCGCAGGTTTCTCTTGGGACGCAACGACGTCCTTGCTGCTGCTGCTGGTGGTGGCAGTCGTCTGACTGTCAGTGATGGTGTTCGCCGAGTCAATCAGTTCCGCGGCGAGGAAGTCAAGGGTGGCTAGTTTCTTATTGGTCGACGTCGTCGGCTTGCTTTCCGACGTGATCTGGAGCACATTTCCCTTTGCGTCCATAAGAATGCGCTCGCGCTTCTCAGTCTCGACCATACGCTGGGCCTCCTGCACGTATTTGCTCTTGTTCACGGCCTCCTCGTGCGTATGCACCACCTGCTCCGTCGTCTCGACCGTCGTCGTCGTTGTGGACGAGGTGCTGGCAGGCGCGCCGGCCGAATCGGCCCTGTCTTTCTTCACCGTCATCTTCTCTCACGATCGGTCGTCGCAGCCGCACATATCCAGCTCCGCCACTGTGTTTTTTGTTTTTCGTTTCTCTCAGTCAACTCTACTGTGCGTTTCTTAACGTATATATATATATGCGTGTGTGTGTGTGGGTTAGTATGCGTACGTAGGTAGGCTTCTCTCTACTATTGCGAAAGCTCGCGAAGCGGCGTAACAACTTTTAAAAAACACTGCGCGCGTGCCGGTCGGCGCTGGCGCCGGTAGCAGACTGGCTCGCTGGAAAACGACGCCGGTTTTCCCGTCGCCCGCTCGCTCGCTCTCTCTCTCTCTCTCTCTTACTCTTTCGCTCTCCCTACTTTAACGCCCAACCTCGCGCGCGCGTGGGACGACGCGCGAACTCTCGACTCGGTGGGGAGCGGCGGCTGCGGCGGCGACTGCGGCGCACACTCGCGATTCCAACCGGTTGTCGCGGACGAGCGAGACTGAGAGAGGGAGAGAGAGAGAGCACACACGCTGACGTAATTGTCGTTTTTAAAAATGACGGTCCTCGCTCTTTTGTGCCCGCGCGATCTCTCCCGATTTTCGACGGCGAGAATATACGTGAGATCGGTACGAGAGAAAAAAAAACGCAGCGCGCGCGTGCAGCAGCGGCGGCAGCAGCCAGTGAGCCTTGACCTGGAATACATTAGCACGAAGCGAATTCGCGAAATAAGGGGTTGAAGGCCTCTGCCCTTATCGGCGAAACCCGTCTCGCGCTCGCGAAGGCTTTTTTCTCGGTTTCGCTATGTCTTTCCAGACGCAGACTACTTGCATAAATTATCTCGCACAGCGTGTAATTGCAGCTGCCGAGCCAATTAAATTCTCGTGTCGATCGCGTACACGAGTGAGAGAGAGAAAGAGAGAGAGAGAGAGAGTGCGCGTATTTGGCCAGTGGCGCGACAATTATTTGCGCCGCTTTCGGTTCGACTTGCTCGTATGGCTATGCGCTCTTTCGAGAAAAGAAAAAAGAAGAGAGAGCGAGAGAGAAAGAAAATTTGGCACCCACGCACGTTTCTATCTGTCTTTCTCTCTGATAAGCGAGGCAAAAGCGGCCGTATAGGAAGAGGGCACTTTTTTCATGTACGAAAATAGGCGTGGGCAGTAATTGAATCTTACAAGAGCTTCCTCCTCGCTCTCTCATTCTTTCTCTCACTGTACAAGCCCGCGCGCGGGCTATATACTCAAGCGTGAAGGAAGCGCGATGAACTCTCTGCCGAGACATCATAGCAGTGATAATAATATACGCGAATTATAAAATAAGCGTCTACATGTGCACTCCGATTTCGAAACGCTATATACATATACTCACCGCGAGCAATGAATTTTCATGCACATATATATCGGTGATTCAGATATGTTTAATGAATTCATTCGCGGCCAAGCCGTGGCCGCGCACGGGGAAATAAAAAAAAAAAAAACGCGCGCGATGTAAGGCCGTGAAATAAGCCACTTACATCGGCGCGCTTAAAATAGCGAGTGACTAAATTTTTTTCGCGCTTTATATTTGTACATAAAAAGCTGTCAAATATATTTTATGTCGAGTGTGCGAGCCTCGTTTCTCTCTCCGGTGCAGCAGCAGCAGCAGCAGCAGCTTCGCGTTGCACACCGCGGCTTACTTAAGTGAATAAGTAGTATTTTTAGCTTTAAAGTGCTGTTCTCTTGAGATTGAAAAATGCTTTTACTTTGTATGAAAACCTACTAGATTATTCAATGATTTATTTATTTTTAGCGAGAAAAAAATAGCACCCGTTACACCTTAAAAATGTTTCCTTCTCTTAAAAAAAAAAAGAAATAATAATCTGCGCTCCTTTGCACGTTGTTTAAAAAATTATCATATATAATTACGAAATAATGAACGATCTTTCCCTATCCGTGATTACTTCTGGTGCAAAAAATGTATAAACAGGTAATTAAAGGAGGCCGCCGTGATTGCTGAGGGAGGATTGACAGAAGAGTTTCCAGCCGGTGATTGCATCGATTTATGGGCAATTAAGTTGTATATACTTATACACACACGTCTGCTATGATCTGTAGATGCATCGAACGACTTCAGAAAACAACGTGTATAACTGAAATCTTCGTTTTTTCATGTATCCCAAAAGCGCAGAGGACTTTCACCTCGAGAACAAAGGACCATCATTCGCCACAGCTATAAAAAAAAAAATTTCGAAAAAACCATTCTCCCACAGCGTGCAACTGCTAAAAATACACACGACCGATACCTTATCTCCACCGAAAAGCGCTCGCGCCTAGAAACAGTTATTAAGTAAACGCTTATACACGCCGATCCTCCCATAAATCAACGCGTGCCATGCCGCCAGTCTCTCCTCTCGCTTGTATTTCCTTTAAAAGAGCCTCTCCGCCGCGTTAGTCAGAGAGCGTGAGGCACTAGTGCAGCTTATACACGCGCGTCAGGCAGAGAGAGGAAGAGAGAGAGAGCTGATGACTCCGATTCTCGTTCGCCCACTGGCCGCGCACTGCCGCCAAATACGGAGATCGCGCGCACCTCGAGAACGAAGGGAGTACATAGCAGCAGCAGCAGCAGCAGCAGCAGCGAGAAAGCGCAGGCGCGCGCGCGTGGGTTTTTGGGGGACTCGATCGAGATTTTCTCGAGGAAGTCGCAGAAAATGGAAGGTTCGGGGCTTGAGTCATATAGATTTTTGCTCGGGCTATGCGGAATGATGGATACGTATGGTCGTACAATGTCGCGGTTGTGAGTAAGTTACGTGTGTAGGAGAAAACGCGCGGAATTCGCGCTCGCTATCATTTGGAGCGAGGAAAACGCTCGATGCGTGTGCTTACGAAGCGGACGGGGAAAACTGGAGGATATGTATATATGACCGATGTGTGTGCGTTGGAGTT
>JAPYZP010004623.1:0-11450 GCA_030522985.1 Torymus sinensis
TCATAAAATAGCAGACATAAATATTCTTTAGACATTACATTTTCAATCTGTACTAAGAAAATTTTAGTTCCACGACCAAATTATCGAAAAAACTTAGTTTATAAATGAGTACGTTTAACACATAACCTTATGTAAATAAACAAATTATTGCTTCGTAATAACTTATAAAAAACCAGTTTTTAACGTACAATATATAAAATTAAAGATATTTTTGTCAAGAATTTAGATTAGTGACATCATCAAAATTATAGGTTAACGACAAACAGAATAGTATATTATGCAACAAGTGCGTAAAATGTGATTTTACGCACGAGTAGCTAGCGAAGGCACGTATCGAAGGCACGTGTTGCATACGATATTTTTTAATTTGTGTAAAATTCGATTTACACGCTGTTTTCCTTGTGTATGCATTTTTACGCATACTATCTATAAAAATACATTTTACATTAGCAATAAACGTTACAAATGTGTTACTGGCATGCACACTGAGAGCAAACATATAAATGTATCGACAAATTGCCAAACTATTTATTTATTTATAAAATCTTTTTTTCGTTTGAACATTTAGAAGTTATTTAGAATAAATTTAAATAAAATACGTTAACGTAATTTGGCAATAATAAAGAAGTGCCTTGCGGGGCCTCGGCTTGATACGGCACCACGCTTGAGCTATCTTAAACATTTGCAATTAAACTATAATCGTATAGAAACATAATTTTTATCGAAAATAGATCATTTTCGAACTTAAATAGCTTGAATATCGGAATATAAGACCGACCGGCAAAAATGTTGTGACTAAAGAACCCATTTCTAAAGTTTCAGATAAGTAAATTGGTAACCCTCTTTGTAAGAGTTAAAACACATCGAAAGTTCTTTATTAGCCTCTCATTTTGTACATTTTTATTAAATTTTTCTTAACGTGCCCCTCTGTCAGAGATTTTAATATATCAATATCACAACTGGCTCATCTTCCATACTGTGCGAATTTTGTCTCTTCCTAGGCTTTTAATTGCCGTCATCGATGCGCCCGGTCTCTGTCTGTGTGTACGGATAAGTGTCCGTCTTACCCGCTTATTACCTGCATGTTTTATTACCACGTGTACGTGACGCACGGAATATTGAATACCGGCGATGCCGGCCGCAGATAACCCGGCTCGCGCTTTTGCGCGAGATTTGCGCTCACCCAAGCCTGACGGAGGTCTACGCACGCGCGCTATTGCTCTCGATAAGACGTTATTGTTTCGAGAGCAAGATAAGCCCGGATAGATACGTCCCGCCGGGGAAATTTGTAGTGCGCCTCGGTGATTCAGGAAGAGAACGAATTTATTATCGTGCGCGCGCGGGGCCGCCGCTGTGTATGTTGCTCGACTTTTTCGCTCAGTCTACAGACGCGGTATCTTTGGGATCGCGAAAAATCAACTGATGTATGGCTTGCGCTAAAGGTGTTGGCGCAAAGTATATATATGGGAGCTGTTTCAAGTATCGGCGCTCGTGCTTTGCGTTTCGAGAAGCTAATTCCTAATGCATATAGCAGTGTGCTGACGATTTCTCTTCGTTATTCAAACTTTATTTTAAAGGATACTTTGTAAATGTTTGGATCATTTTTTTTAACAGGATACTTTCTAGTTCTATCAGAATCACCTTACAGTTTCTTAAGAATATAGATGTTTAAATGTCGTAAATATCCAAATGAGAAATATTTCTTTAAGAGGCATACTTCTCTAACTTCTCTGCAAGCAAAGCGTTGATAAATACTTTAACTACATGTCGTTATAACTTTCTCTTAAAGTCAAAGTTTAAAAGAAAATAAAAGATATGTAAAAGTGGCGCGAGACATGGAGGAAGAAAACGCATGTATGTATACTTTATACGTCATACAAGATTTGAGTGAAAATAATGAGTGAAACTTTGTTCTTCGAATAGACATTCTCACATACACTTGTAATTGAGCTTCCAATTGGATTCATTAACTCCTTCGCAAACCATCAACTAATCGGAATTCTGTATTTTTACTTTATTTACTTCTACAGCTCTCAACTGATTTGATTGTTCAATTACTTTTACGATATGTTTTATTTGACCGCGACAGGAAATAATTTCCATCTAAATTATATATGTATTATTAAAATTTATCGAATGTAAAAAAACTTCATTAACAAGCAATTACGCAAATTCTTAATTTACGACTATCAGATACTTATCAAAGAAAGTTAATATCTGAAAAACACGAAATCCGATCAAGCTATGTGTAAACGAACTACAACAGCACACAATTGATTTGTTTAATAAAATAATCCCTTTTCGCCTTTAAGCACTGATGACAATAATAATAACGTCGCAGCAACGTTACTTTCCCTTACATGCGCGCATCGCGACTGATGGCCTTTTAATAACGACCCGACGAATTAACCTCGGCGTGGTCTTCGTTTTTTTCAAACAAGGGGACCGTTCGTACCAATAAATTCACGTAATTACATTTGCTGCATAAATTCACTAATTATACGCGTCCGATCGCTGCAGTCGGGCGACTGTCAATCGCCGCGCTGCTCCGCTAATCGACGACAACGTCCCCGGCAGGTGGCCGTACGCGTGTTTCAGTTGCGTGTGCAGACAAGCGTTTTGTCGCCCTGCTCATGCGAGATGGGCTTCTAGTAAAGTCGTTGGTTAAATTTTAAATTCGATTGCGGATAGTGAGCCGGACGATGTTATCTGATTCCATAACTTTGGGATACGATAATGCCCACGCTTGGTAATTTACTTCGCAGAAATTAATTATATGCTGTTTTGTGAAATATATGAGATTTGAGATAGCGTTTTATTTTGAACGCAGGACGTTTTAATAAATGTACAGACTTACGCGAATGTATTAAGGTTTTGTTTAGACATGTTGACAGGGAGTTCGATCATTTTATTTGTTGATTTATATCTCAGCGTGTAAACATAATCTTGCGCATTATAAAACAATGATTCCATTCGCGGAATTCCCAGCGTGGAGTAACACGTTTCCCACGCCTCACGATTGGAACTGTGCACCACTTACTGTTTCTAAGAGCAGGAATTATCATCTTCAGTACGTTTAATTGCAGTGACGATGAATTGCATCAGATACTGCATCGGTGTAAAATTGACTAGAAAATTTTCACGTTTAAATGTTATTAGAAAAATGAAGTCTTTTAAAATCACTCGAAAACGATTCATCGAGAAAACATATTTCAAATCGTTCAAATTAAACCACAAGTTTGTTATTGTTCAAGATTTTTCTCACAAGCATTCCGCATCATTAAAATTGATTTTTCCTTACGGACTAGATCATAATTGTACTCTTTACATACGCTGCATTTATCTTCTCTTTCAGTAATAACAGGAGACTAAAAAATACGTCTAAGATCAAAGCACACCATAAAAAGTTCTTATATAGTACCTGCAGCACCATCGTCGAAGCTTTAAATTTTTTATGCTTTCAAATCGTCGTATGCACACGCACACACACACACACACACACATTCACACTCATACACCAACTCCCGCTTGCGATTTCAAAAACCGATAAGACGGCAGTACGCGATGAGCACGCCGGATAAGCGCTCTGCTCGCAAGGAAGGGTGTCGCGGTACACTTGTCCCTCATTACTTGTAGCATACTCTCTCTCTCTCTCTCTCTCTCTCTCTCTTTTTCTCTCTCTCTCATACATATACACACACACACACATACACTCTGTGGAGCCGGTCACGCGTCGCAGCCCAAACAATGCGCGCGCGGCACACGCTCCATTTACCAGCGTGCTGCTGCTCACGGCCGGAGTTTTACAACGTGACGACTTACTCATATATATACGTATACGTATGTATGCGCATGTACGTGCGTACTGCGCTTTTCGGTGAGCGACGCGGTCTTTTGTCGCCGCGCCGAGAGGTCTGCTATTATTTCAATTTGCGAAGATGGCCAAGGCAGAATGGGATTGCGAAGGTCGATGGGGGTTTCGGTCGTAATTGGATCGGGCGTGCGGTCGTTATGGGTTAGTTTTTTTTTCTTTTAACGGTGGTCGTCAGTGATCGGCGGGTCATTGCGAGAGAGAAAGTTCTTAATTTGGCTGGTGATGATTGATTCATTTGTTTTGTAATTTTCAGTTCTTATGAAGTAGTATAACAATGATAGTAGATGCAAGTTATTCCTTTTATTTTATTATTTAAGTATATTTTTATTATTCATCTGCTGTTCCAAAATTAGCTCTTATATTATGCTTTTATACTCAATTTTTTGTTCATTAGAAGGCAAAATCATTGCAAAAATCAAAAATAATATATAAAAACCACTGGTTTAACTGCGTTAGCGTGATTGATGCACAGAGACAGGGAATACAACTTTTACCAATTTTTATTAATCTAAGTATTATGGAATATAATTTATGGCTGAGAACGAAGTAAACTAATTTTTATTTTAATATCTTGAGGATTCTTTTTTTTTAAATTTTTTTTTAAAAATTTTTATTGTTGGATGGTCAGCAAACACTCGGATAGGAAGTACCTCGTGTAATATACAGTTTTCTTAATCATAACGATCAATCATACATTTTTATAAATCTTGTTTCCGATCGAGTAACCTTAAAAATATCGAAAGCATCAAAATTTGATTTTCGAACATTTTCAACGATAAAAATCAAGGAAACCAACAAACTCTAAAATCTCCATTCCAATCGTTCAAGAGTCTTTTCGAGCAAATCGGTAGAGGAGAATTGACGCAATGCGCGCGAGACTCCAGCTTTCTTTCATTCCCGCTCTCTTTCGCAGCCAACAAGAGACGTGCAATTTGTCAGAGCTGGAATTCGAAAAATCTCCAGGAGGCAGCTATTACATAAGTGGACCGATGAGTTTCAGGCGAGTGATTATTAGAGGAACGCGAGCAGGAGACGAACGAGAGCGCGAAGAGCGGCCAGGAGAGGAAGAGGAGAAAGATGAGAGGACGGGAGGGAGGGCGTATTCTTTCCGACCTGTCTCTATGCTGCGATCTATATGTCGTGCGAGCAGATGCACCGGTGCAAAATTCAATATTACTTTTTTTACAATACAAGACATTGATTTTTTCAATGTTTAATACTGATGGAAATGTATAGTGAGGAATAATAAAACGCTTTTTTATTAAAAATTTCCGTAACAGCATCAAATTAATATTTTTCTATAATTTCGCTTTCTACTTCAATTCTTTAAAATTTAATAAAAATATAAACGTTTATATTTAATTAATGAGTAAATCTCAGTAGATAATACATATTTTCTTGAAATGTAATTTATTACCTCTATTTAATAGATAAGTATATTAATCCAACTTTATTGTTTTTTTGTAGTTAATTCTTTACACATCTTCCTTTTCTAACAAAACCTGCTAGATTGTACATTAAACTGTAAGTACTACTCTTAGAAATGTATCCACCCCAACTCTCAAAACTCCAAGCAATAAATTAGGAATCGAATCCACATATTATAGAGCTATAAAAGAATTCAGAAAGAATCATGGAAAAATCGCGCAGACGCGCGTAGGCATAGCACGGAGACCGAGCGGGTCGCGCGCGCGCAGAGCGAGCGACGCTGTGCCGGAGCAGAATGAATAATAATGGATTCAAACGCGCTCGCTCGCGCGCTACCGCCGCAGCCATGCAGCCGCGCTTGAATATTCATAATGTTCCCCTCTCACGCTCGCTATTGGCGAAGAGCGAGCATTGCGCCTGCGTGCGTATGGGTGAGCGCGTTTTCGCTTGGCCGCGCGACAGCGCATGTGGAGAGGCATTCCGATGTGCGAGGCAAAAGAAGGAGAAGGAGGAGAGGAGAGGAGAAGCGGACGACTGCGAACACGAGGATTGACGTGTACATGGACGGTAGCACAATTTTAGGCAGACTTTGCTGCGAATAAGCTTTAATGGAGGTTTGGGCGGTGGATTCAAATTTTAATGAAATTTAGTAGCGATATATGCCAAAATATAGCGATTTTTTTCTATCCTTCAAGTAAAGAATCTTTTTGAAAAAAAAAACTCATTTGTGAATCAAATTTGTTGAATATGAAAGTAATATCGCACTCCCAATTATTAAAGTATAGCCCTGCTAGAAATTAGTCCATTACCTATAGGGGGACGCGCCCCCCTGCGCGTTGTCGCGTGCCAACCCCCCGCCGTCTATGTAAAAACTTCGTTTTTACAATATATAGGCACGGCCGCACTTCTCAGGAAAACCTGGTATTTTATAAACTTTTTTATTCATAAAAAAAATTTTAATAAATATTATCTACAACTTTTGTATTTAACATTTTTGTGTAAAGTAATAGCCGTAAAAATCAACTTTTTAAAATGTTTTTAGCTATTTTTCGCTATTTATAAACAAAAAATTTCAATATGAATAATATGTCTTTTAATTAATTTTAGTAGATGAATTTGTTGTTTTTGACAGGAGTTAATTTATTCACATTATGTTGAAAAATCGATTTTTTCAAATTGTTATTTGCTCTAGGGTTTTTTTTTTTATTTTAAGATAGATTTGGCTCGATATATGCATACCCGGTACTTACAAGTCGACGAGTATATGAGCCAAAATTCGTGTGAATCTATGAAAAATTTGCTGAGAGAATCCATAAACTTGATTACATACGAACGTACATACATACATACATACATCATAGAAAATGCCTAAAATGAACTAATTCTGGGCGGCCAATAGTTTTTATACAGTAAATTCCTAGTTTTTTTGAAGGTTACAATTTTCACTCTGGTGAAAATATAAGGCTCTCCCGAGAAGCGGTCATGACTGACCATTTTATGGAGTGGCCCCAACCCCTCAATACCTTCATATTAAAATTTCATACCAATTATATTGTAGTGACTATCTCTCTCACTTATCGCCATAACAAATCGCTTGTTACTAGATTTTTAACGGCTTCGTCGGTTAGCTATTTTAACTATAACATTAAAATGTCAAATTAATAGATAGTACAACATTTTGACCATTTTTGTTGCTAATAAATGTGAAAAATAGGTTGAAAAAAACATTACACCTATGATAGAAAACTGGAGTCCATTGTTTTTCCATCGTGGTTCAGACGCGACATTTACTACCCAAAAAATGTTTTCAATTTCTGGCAGGAAATAAATGATATCGATTTGTCTATTAATTGTTTTCTAACGTGAGTGTATAAGTTTAAATCATTTTAGAAATGTAGTCTTTTTTAATAGAGCTCAACCTGGAGAGGTTGGCAGATCTAGCCGACAAAAAGTTGCTGCATAATATGAAATCGTGTTTTTTATTTCTTTCTCCTGCCTTCGTCAGATCGATATAATTTATTATACTTCAACAAGATTTTTTCATGATAATATTACTAATTACAATCTTAAATTTTTCAAATACATTTAATATATATTTTTTATTATTAATTCATCACTTATCACAAGAACAAATTAAAGCCACATAATGCTTGATATACTCTACACATGCAGGAAATATACTACCACTATGTTTTCATTATATTCGATGTTCTTGAAAGTAGAATAACTTAAATGTGATAGAAATTGAAATCTTTTTTTTGGGCAACAAAAATGGATTCTTCTTTTCTCAACCTATGTTTCACATTTGTTGGCCGTGAAATGATCTCAATTTTATACCGTCTATTCGTCATTTTAATGCTAATTAAAATAGCTAACCGAGGAAGCCATTCAAAATCTAGTGACAAGCGATTTGTTATGGGGATGAGTTAGAGAGATAGAGACACATAATCTAACAATTTTGTTTTATATCTTATAAAATAAAGCTGTACATAGTACAAAAACGAGAGTATAAGTTTTTCAATATATGATTAAATTACTATGAAATTTTAATGTGAAGATTTTGTGTCCAGTAACTATGCATTTCTAATAGCCAGTTTCTGTTTTCCCGACCATTTTTAACGGACTTATTTCTACCAGGGAATAAACTAAGAAAAATAATGTTGCCACACTCTAACAAAAAGAAAAAAAAAATCATTAAGCTCAAAATAAAGAGTTATTAAATTTTGTCGGCCTTTTTACCTGCCACCTGTCGTCGACAGATGAAGCTTATAGTACTAGTTTAAAAAAAGGGTATGTTTAATGCATATCAATGCCTGTGTACTCACCTCGATTAGATTATATTAATAAAAATAGATTAAATAAAAGTGAGAAGATTAAAGTTCTAAAAAGATAATAACAAATAGATCAATCAAAGATAAAACTAGAAAAACTATGCAAGTCTTCTTATCAATCTTTCACATCTCACATAATTCTCTTAGAAATTTATACTTTTTTAAATTTCTAAACGGTCAATACAAATTCTAGTTTAAATAAAATTCTACTTTTTTCCCCTCTTAAAATACGTGTTCGTTGTACGATCACGAACCAAAAGCAGGCAGCTCTGCTCGTCGGCACGTGAAATCCAACTCTGGCTGCTTATACGTGCATGTGCCCTGCTTGAATATGGACGGGAAGTCGCGTTAACCGCCCGAGCGGGCGCGCGCGCATTTTTATCGGATCCCCGATGAGATTTTCAAGATCTCAGTGAAGAGAGAGGGAGAGAGGAGAGGGAGGAAGAGGCATCACATTTGAATTTGCCCGCGAATAGATATCGGGAGGGAGATTTTTCGTTGAATTGTAGATTGAAGAAGAGAGAGGCGGGCTTTTAAGGTTCTATATGCAGTGGCGCAGTCTTTATGGAATTTTTTATAGAGATTCAGTCTCACAGATTTTATTTTTTTATGAGGAACTTGATCACTTTATATTGTGAGAATTTTTAATGATTTTTTTAATAAATAGAGTATTATGTAGATAAGAGAAACGATATATATTTTACTGAAAATGGTATAGGAATATGCCTCGCTGTTTGAATATTCGACTTTATGTTTTTATAAATTATTAAAATTATCTGCTGTTTTTAAGGACTTGAAGAGAAGTGGATAAAAAATTAATTAGTGGAATAAAAAAAAAGTTATAATCATAAAAACCATCAAGGTATTATCTAGTTTTTTTATAGCATAAACAGTGTTTCCATTTTTTATGTATTCATTGACTGTTTCTATAAACGTTCAAAGGTCACCTGAAGGAAAACAAAATAAATGAATGTTTATGACAGTCAATTAATGACTACGCAAATCAAAAACCCAGTTTTACGTTTATTTTAGAACATACGGGATAATCAGAAATAATACAGAATTGCTGTTGATTCATCAAACACTTATACTCTGAACTATAAAGTTTTTATTTGCTTGTACATTATTGAAATTGAAATTTACTTGATCACTAACTACGTGTTTCGTCTTCTTCTAGGTAAGTTGTGACTGGAGAACTCCACTGACTCATTCGATCGTACTTTAGGGGTAAAACCCAAAATGACGTTTCGTTGCGTGCCGGCTTTTCAAAACCTCGGAAGCGATTGTAGTGCGCCTTGGGTGAGTTACTATAGTATTATAATAAACATATGCACAACTTATGCAGAATGCAGATTACAGTGTATAAGTGTATATATAAATATCGTAGCAATCGTTATTTTTCAGTAATCTAAGAGATACGATGTACCTTTTCTTTGTACAAAGAAGGTACAGGACCTGCCCGCGAGTTTTCTCTGCCAAGAATAGCCACTTTGTCCTTATATTACTTTGTTCCTCCTTCATTCCTCCTCCCCCTGCCCGTCACTCTTCCTCTTTCCTACAGCTCTTTTCCTTCTGTCTTGTTTTCTCTTTCTCTCTCCAGCGAGTAAATAAGTCGCAGTTTGCTTACCCAAGCCCCTCTCTCTTTCTCTCCCTCTCCCTCTCTCTCCTTGGGTTTATAATGGAGATTATCTTATTTGGGGCTGGCGCTCTCTGAAGCTTTTCCCGCGAAGGAGAGAAAAGAGAGCGAAAGTGGAATGTTTCAAGGAGAGTATCGAAAAGGAGGCGAGAGTAAGAAAGTCCGAGAGAGAGAGAGAGAGAGAGAGAGAGAGAGAGAGAGAGAGAGAGAGAGAGAGAGAGAGAGAGAGAGAGAGAGAGAGAGAAAGAGAGTGAGGGGGGGAGAGATATATGTGTGGGGGCGGGGGGGGTAAATCTAATGCTGCAAGGATTTTCATTCTTTTTCTTTCGCGTCTTGAGCAAAAGAAATTTCACTTGATTAAGACTGCTGATAAACTTGATTTATCAGGGAATTATGCGGTTATAATACTGTTGAGATTTGTGAAATATTACAAATTATAATTCATAAGTTGCACTACTAGAGTAATGTATCTCTTCATTTAAGTTGAAATTCAAATTCACGAGAATTATATCTGTGGAGGTTCCACGCGTGCAATTATAAAACAAGTTTTCGTACATGCATTATAATAATAATACCGTGACAGTAAAATACATTTCCGAAATTCGCTACATTCGAAACTATTGCGCAATCGCAAGCGTTGATGCAACGTGTAAAATTTTAAACGAAATTATATCTCTTCAATTGTGTTTAAACTTTCACCAGGAATTAAATATAAGTAGCATGAAAAACTTTGCAAAAAGTTAAAGCATTTATTAACATAATGTGAAAAAGTCAATTGATAATTTGAATGTATAACCGAATGCTTCTAAATATATAAAAGCCCTATGTATTTATTTCCAAAAAGTCTTGCAAGCAAAGGACATCCGTAATGAATGGATTCTTAGCATTTCTAAAAGATGATACTAATAAAGTAGATTGATCCCGTTCAAACGAAACCTCTACTTTTCATCGCACCATTATCGATGCAAAATTGCTAAAATTCCCAAATCCATCGAAATTCCAGTGCAAGAATCCGTTCCCACGCAAAACCACAAACTCTGCAGAGCGGCAAGTAAAAGCACACTCCTCTCTCTCTCTCCCTCTCGCCCCATCACATCCACCCTCGTATTTCCTACTCCCAAAATTATACATACAATCCATAACCATGGCGCGCTCTCGCCGTGAGCGAGTAGTCGAAACGTTGAGCCAGACTGACTATTACGCGGGTTCCACCCACGACTGTGTGTGCGCGCTTGTTCGCGCAGCGAGAGAGCGAGTGAGAGAGAGAGAGAGAGGGAGGGGGAGGACAATAGCGCCGGCAGCGGGCGCGTTTATTAATCGCCGGTTGCAAGCGCGTGCGCGCCCGCCGCCAGCGGCTGCGCCGGCCGTGTGTTATTAGTGCATTAGACGAAAACGCCCGCCGACTGGGCAAGTAGGAGTAGAGAGAGAGAGAGAGAGAGAGAGAGAGAGAGCAAGAGAGAGAGATGAATCGAAGATGGACCGTTGCGGATGTTGCCAGTGAGAGGAGAGAGAGATGGAGTGAAGATAGTGAGCGACGCGCTGCGTGAAGAATGAGACTTTGGGAGACGGTCGTTTGCATTGTAGTATATAAGGGGGTTTGTACTTGTAGGCTTTGTAATGACATTTTTCTGCTATGAAAAATTAAAAAATTAAAGCTACAGGTGAACATTTATATCATAAT
>JAPYZP010004624.1:0-10058 GCA_030522985.1 Torymus sinensis
GCGCGTGCAAACGAACGCAGCAAGCTCGCGCGGGGCCGAAAAAAGCGCGAGTGTGCAGCGTCAGGTTTTGCGTGCGAGGGACAATGGCTCTGCGCAACGCGCGCTGCATAATCAAATTCTCGCAACTTGCAAGATCATGTTTGCGAGAGCGAGCGCGAGCGAGCTACACGTGTGTGCGTTCAAGCCGGGAGCAAAAATAAGCGAGGATTTTTTGCTGGAAGCACGCGAGGCAGTATTTCCCGTAGCGCGGAAAAGTGGTACGCGTGTACGTGAGTGAGCGCGCGAAAGAGGCGAGAAAACGCAGCCGCGGAAACAAGGGAGCTCGAGAGACTGAAAATTAGGGAGAATTGAAATTAGAGCGCGCCGTCGCCGCCGCCGCCGCCGGGCGACGAGTGCCCTTGAAGAACTTTTAATGTTTGCGCGAGGAAAAGAATTGTTTGGCGTGTACGAGCGCGGAGTTTATTAAAAGCTCTAGGAAAAGCGCGCCGGCAATTCTCGACAAATTGCATTAATTCTTTCAGGCGCCTCGCGGAGTGCAACATCCAATGAATTTTACTTGATTGTTATTAAATTGCTGTTTACGAACTGTAGGAATTCGTTAAGGGCTATTTTTCCGGGCACCATGTTGCAAAATTACTTTTATTCATCTTTATAGAAAGTATAACGATAAATTGAATATTTTTATCAATATAATTAAATAAGGTAAAGAGTCCTATTATGAAACGATTTTGGATCAATTTTTGTTATACTGACTAATTGAATACCTTAAAAATATCAAATTATTTATTGTTATATATATATATTATTCGATCGGGTGAACTCTTCCAAAATAGTAATCCATTTTCATAATTTGAATTAGTACAAAATCATTTTATTTATAAAAAGAAATAGTAGCCAATATATTATTGCTCAGAGTATGAGCAATATGTGGGCAGCATATGGTCCATCGATCGGTCGTATGTAACACATAAATGTAAATATATTTTTCTTATTAAATTTAACGGTTCGAAATAGCTTCTGCCTTAATTTTTATTAAACCGTTTTTTCATAATAGGAGCCACTTTTTAGAGTGTTTCATAATAAGGACCCTTTACCTTACTCAAGAGTCACGGCATTGCGAACATTTTATTGCTTTACAATTCGAGAAGAGATCTCAGCTTCCCCGGCGTTCTAGCTGGAATTCCATTCGACGAAACTATTTCTTTGGTTTCAATTTGATTCTGTTGTTCGTTTAACTCGAAACTTCGGATCGCCGGCTTCACGAGGGCGTGAAATACAATCGCAAAAAATGTCGACTTTTTCGAGTACTATAGGTGTAATTTTAGAACTGTAGATCGGACCGTGTGTTCACGGTCTCTCACTGATAAATGAATCTAGATAAAATCCGAAAAAAATGATCCAGGTAGAAGAGGGAGAGGAGACAGAGGATCGAGAGGAAGAAAGGGATATAGAGAGAGGTAGATAGAACGAAAGATGGGTTGCGGGCAAGCGGTCGAGGCCATGCTATATTATATGCATAGCGTCGTAGTGCCGTCGTCGTCTCCTTCTTGTGGGTCTTCTGCGTGTGCAGCGTATAAGTACGGCCTCTCTCTCTCGCGCTCGGACTTACAGCCGCCCTGCCAATACCTCGCGAAAGCCGCAGGTCCAGCCCGCAGAGAGTTACACCGCGAGGCAAAGAGGCGAAAAAGCGAGGTAGCCGGCCTTCTCCGAATATTGTTCTGATGCACCGGCAAAAGCGCAGCCCTCTGATCCTCAACTCTATCTTTATACTTTTTTGTCTCATCTTTTTCTCCCGCCCTCTGTGCGGTCGGCGCATGCCGGCCAGTGTTGCAGGCAGCCAGAGAGGGAGAGGCTCTCTAATCTGGCCATTGTGGAGCAGAAGGGTAATCTGCTAATACGTTGAGCATCGCGAGAGATAGAGAAGGAGAAACGAGCGCCTGTATGTTTGGACGGCTCCTCCCGGGGATTACTTCAAAATTACGGTGAAAATGCTCGCGGACTATTCTACGGGCGGTGGGGTGGCAGCAGCAGCAGCAGCAGCAACTTCGTTTCAGAAGAGTTTTGCCCCCGAGACGTCTGACTTGGTAGATTTCGCGGCTAGTTCCGTAATGGAGCGTTTTCCTCCACCCCTCTGCCTCTCTATCTCTATACCTGCCTCGGTTTCTTTGTTGCAATTGGTTCAAAAATTGACCTGAGCTCTACATGATTACGACGATTTTATCGAATATATTAAATCTAAATTGGGTAAGCTGACACAGACGCACATACACACACACACACCCACGCGCTTGCCCGCTCAATTTAGATTTGATATATTTGATTATGGTCGATTCGACAATTCGATTATATTATGGTCGGAATGCGAGAAAATCGAATTGTACATTTTATCGGATCTTCGGAGAATTTTTGGAGTCGTGCCTTAAAATAGGTGGTAAATTAAATTGGAACGGACAGTTTTTCAGCACTTTTAATGATATCGTATTAGAAAATGTTCACAATAGATGTGGAGTTATTATTGAATCCGCAAAAGTAACGTCTATAATATTCCTTTGCGGTCCAAATTTTAACCGCCTCGATAGCGCCGCTTAAATTAAAATAGCTAGACTATGTTATAATTGAAAAATTAGAAAATCAATCATGGACTGAGAAACTAATTAACGTTTTCATCTCCTTTGAAGCGCGGATACCTTTAATTATTCTATCCCACTCTAACGGCTCCCCCCACCAGGCGAACTATTTTAATCATCTAGCGGAATTCGACTTTGTCGAAAAAAAAAAGTCCAGCGCAAACACATCGTCCGTATAGCCGTCGATCACGCCTCTGCCCGCTCCTCCCACCCGCGTCACATAACTCAGCAAAGTAACCTCCTCTCTAAAAACAAGCCTCAAAGTAAATTCCCGGCCTCACCTCGAGCGCGCGCCGTTTCAATTTGTCTGCACGCACCGCGTATATATCCTCCTCCATCTTTTCCCCGGAGATCGTCATAAATTTCTGACTGGTTAATTTCGCTGCGCGTATATAGCGGCACCTCCACTCTTCTCGATCTCTGTCTTTCGTCGGTATATATATACTCTATACGCACACACATGCGAAGAACAACGTCTCGCGCGCCCTTTCTTTTTTCAGTTCTTTGCGCGGTGGCCCTGAGCCACTCCAGATGTTTCGCAGACGTCGCCGACGGTAACTCGCTCTCCGCTGGGACGTTTCGCGCGCTGCGGGAGTGTGTGTACTGTCGTAATGACGTCCAGGAGTGCAGTCAGCGCTTCCAGATGCGAAATGCACACACATGGGCGGCTGCCGGAATTCAGCGAGCGGCTGTCGGCCGGTTTTCGTCTGGGTACCGTTATTCAGGCATATGCGCCGCGTCTTTATTTTTACGCGACGGGTGGACTATGGTCCGCGAACGCGTTATCATCTGGTATAAAGTTCCGTTCAGAATTCCCCATGTATGTAAGTACGTCAGAGTATGAAAACGGATAAATAATCGAGAACAATATTTCGAGAAATTTTAAAATGAAAAATTTCAATATAATTTAATAAGATTTTGTATTATGTTAATTTACTTACAATTATATAATAGCAAAGAAATGTAATTATATAATAGCATTTCTAAAAATGTTTTTTTTTTTAGAGTAAAGCTGTTTTATTGACAAAACGTGATACCATGCTATAAAACGTATAATATAAATTGCCAAAGTTACTGTATATTATGAGTTATTTAAAAAAAAAATCATTATCAAAGAATTATCAAAGAGTTTGAAATTTTTGATGTAGTTTATCATTTGCCTGTATAACAACACGTTAAAAAAGACCAGTGAATAATCATTGGGGGTACAATTGCAGAATAATGAGAATGTTTGCGTAGTGAAAAAATTACTTTTATGTGGTTCTAAATAACAGTAAAAAAAATAATAACTGTTTAATGCAGTTAATTATTAACCCATATTGTGTGATAATTTATGTTTCCCTTACGAATGCGAAATAAAAAATTCCTCTGCAAAAAAGAGATTGAAACGATACGCTGTATTGCGCACGCATCTCAAGACGTGGTGTCATAATTTTCGGTGGATGAAAATGTTACATTTTGTAGGTTACTAGAATTATTATCAATTATTAATATTGATAATATTTTAATTATTAAAGTTTCAAAATCAATATTGGACTAAGCTAGAGAAACTTCAAGTTGACCGATGGTCGATCAGGTACATAACACTGGATGCGGTTGTTACTTGGGCGAGCTAACATTGATTTGTTCGAAACATCATGTTGCATGAAGAGGGTGATGGTTTCATTATTGTTCATAAATTATGATATTTGTCATTCAACAAAAAATAGTTCATCTATGTTTTAGGTTGTTGTATCCCGTCATACTCAAGTAAAGACAATACTTGAGAAGGGAGAAGATATGGAATAAGCAGAAATACAAGGCACTTACCGAACCAATGGGTAGCATATTATCGATTGCCAAAAATATCCTTCAAATATTTTTGCCATGTACCTAAATATAACTTTAAAACAATTTTCAACTCAACGAATAATGTATAATTATTTATGGGTTTAATTTTTTTTTTTACAAGAACATTAAAAATACAATGGCAAACATAAAATTAATAACTTACAAAGCCCGAATGTTCACATAATAGCCGTAAATGAAGTTTGAAAACCTTTTAACGATAATAACCCTCATCGACGATAAACTTGGTCGAAAAATTTTCGAAAACATCACGTGCACCGCTCAGATGACCCAATTTCGCGCGCGCGCACGCGGTACAATTTCGCTTACAATACACTCGCCGTTTCCTTTATCATCGATTGCCGCACGCATGCCACACACATGAATGCACACGCGCGCGCGCAGGATCATAATGCCAGGTTCGATGGTGTAATGACACTCCGCCCGGCAGGATGAACAATTTCTCTTTTATCGAACGCGCACGCGCGCGAGCCTATGACAGGGCGCGTGCAATCAAACGGTTTCGCAAGCTCCCGATAATTGCCGCGACGTCCGGCACGCGATGCTTCGTGTATACGCATCACGTTGACACAAAGAGCGAAAGAAAGAGTGTCGCCGGAGGTTGAAAATCTGCATCCTTTCGGAGACGGCAGAGAGAAAGGAGGAAAGAAAGGGGGGAGCGGCAGCAGAGAGAAAGAAAGAAAGAAAGCAAGCAAGCGCGAGGGAGTGAGGACATAGTGCCGCGGTGGGATCGGCGCCGCTTAAACGGCTCCATTATGAGACTTTAACGAACGTCGGCGCGCAGTATAAAGCGAGACACTCTATGAGAATCGGTAAAGGAGATAGGGGCGTAATGGATACGACCCGGAGCTGTGTGTATTTAATTTTTCCCTGATGATCCGCCTGGTAGTTTGTTGCTTTGCACTCAGCGCGCTTGTTGAATAATATTCTTAGCGATCTATTGAATTGAACGATAACGAAATAGATATAATATAAGATTTGATCAAAGAAATTTTAAATTCAACAAAATTATTTTGAGCTTACATATATAGTGAAGCTATAAATTGTATTTTAAATTATATTCAATTCATCCGTTATATCAATGATTTTTGTAAAAACTTGTTGTTCTTCTAGACAGCATTATTTTGTCGAGCTGAATAAAGTCTTTCGGTCGACAATTTATGTATACCCAGCACACACACTCACATAATATAATAAAATGTCTTTTTTATGATTAAAACGAATATATAATTCTTTACTGTACCAGATTACACGTATACTCATTATTTCCACACTAACGAAACTTAATGTTCATTCCCGCGTTATTAAAGAATCGCCCATTAGAGTGTAGCTCTCCTCCCTGTTTACGAAACAATTAAAATGCTCGCTTAGCTCAGTTCCACTCGTTCATTACGCGCCCGTAAGTACTTTCCGCATAATGGAGCCCGGGCGTTATAGTAGCGCCGGATAAAGACGACGACGACGACGACGACGAGGAGGACGACGACGTCGACTGGAATAGTCGTAGCATCGATGAGCGCAATCGACTCCGCGCGCGCGCCGAGCTTTCTCCTCTTCCTCGAGCCCGTTACGGGCGATAAAAAAGGAGGCGGGGAGAGAGGAGCGAACGAAAGAAATGGAAAAACGCTGCCGGAGGAGACGACGAGGATGCTTATACAGGTGGCGCGCAATTCCGCTTAACAGGCCAATGTAGGATAATCGGAGAATTAAAGTTACGGACGCGGGATTTTCCATTTTCTCCCGCTAACCGTATATATACATATACATGTGTTGTGTGCCGAGCGTGTGTTTCACAGAGAGGACCCCGCCCGTGAATGTACTGTAATACAGATGTGCGCTTTTTGATTTATAGCCGCGAAATGGCCGTGCGCGCGCGACCGGGGTATTTTTTTTTTTTTTTTTTTTTTTTTTTGATACGCAATCTCGGGGGGTTTTTTCATTTTCAATTTAGGTGGCGCGGCCGGAGAGCCGGTTATTAATTATTTTTGCGCGGCTGTGCGTATATACCTGCTCCTGCAGCGTGTGTAGCTCGCGGGGGCGGTGGTAGAGGTAATTTAGAAAAAATTTAACGCCGGTATATATTTTGCGCTGTTTAACGCTAATTGTCGCCGTGAAGATGGAATCGGCTAAGCGTATTACGTATACACTATTTACTTAAGGCTTATAAATGATCGCATTATAATTACGAAGCTGCAGTACCTTTAATTATTATATCTATGTCATTACGTTTTCGAGGGGGTGTAATGTTTCATAAATATCCATATTATATATACTTATTGTTGTTTTTTTTCCAATTATTCTTTATAATTTAGTAGAAAAATTGTTTTTCTCTCATATTATAATTATACCTTATTCTTTCTCGCTATCAAATGTATTGTTTATTCAGATAAACAATATAATATTTACATATTTCGTATATAATATTATTCGCTTTTACAAGGTGATTAGTTAATAATACCGTCGCGCCGTTTCCGCCATAGGCCATAAATCAAATGCGCGGCGGTAATAGTACGGCAATTACCATCACGATAAGCCCAGATTCCGGAACAAAAACAAAGCGAACGAGTGTGGACACCGCGAGAGACAGGGATAACGAATTACGAGCTACATTATTTGTTTACCCGTGTGTTGGGCAAATACTCCAAGTATCATTCATTGAAGTCTCGAATTCATCAAGGAGAGGGCGAATGCAGGTCGCAGCGAGAGAGAGAGCGCAGCTGAAATATTCAGCGGTGCATATTGCCCGCGAGCGCATATATAGCCGGACAGCATAAACGCGCGCTCTCTCTCTCTCCTGCAACAAAATGACTATCAATTTACATGCGCAAGTGGACTTGCGGGCTGTAATAGGTTTTGATTGTTTTACTCCACCGCTATACACATAACATCGCTGTATATAGCTGCACGAAAATTATATTGGGCCATTTCGCAAAGACACGTGACTTCGAATAAAACGCGTCCCATTATCTTATACGATATGAGTTTCGTGCACGAAGTAGGCGCATTCATATTTGATACGGTAATGTTATTTTATCGCGAGCGAGCGAGCGCGCGAGAGATAACGTATTAAAGCGAAATGAAAATTCGCATTTCTGAGGCTGACAATTATCGCGCGGTGGTGCGGCCGCCCTAACTGGATATAGGTGTCGCGTTGAATAATACCTCGCGCACGAGAGCGGCTTAGAAATTGGCCCCGGCCATTTCTGATAATTGACGTGAAACTAAGTTCTGCCCACGGCCGATATCGGAAATTCGCTCCAGATATTATTTACGCGTTCTCGAAAGTAAGATAAAATCATTTTATACTACTGGTTATACTCGTTTGATACCGTGCCCGTGTAAAATGTTGTTAAAGTCAAAACGAGTTGTAAAATCTAAATGTAAGGTGACAAAAATAAAATATTTTTTAAATAATACTCGATGCCAATTAACAAACCTGCGATATAAAAACGGAAAATATTCATGTTTATCCCAGGAAAATGGCTTACATTTCCATACTCTAATAATTTATCTGAATAAAAAAATATCTTTTTTTCGTATAATCCAGCTATTTTTGGCTTTCGTCACCTTTTCCAATTTAAACCTCACGAATAATTATGCTAATTGCAAACTCGGTCCAGCCTTAAATACCAACGCAAAGCAAGAGAGAAAAAAAGCTAAAATCCGAAGCTCGCAAAAATTAGCATATTTTCATCCGGACGCTCTCCAGCCGCGAAGCCGCATATAAAAGATCAGACTCTCTCTCTCTCTCTGCGCGCGGCCTCAAAATTTAACGAGCCCCATAAACAGCCGCGTAATCCCCCCCTCACGAACGAGCTGCTACATACACCGCTGCAGGGTAAAATCGAGTGCGAGAAAACGGCGCAGTGGCGCGAGCGGTGGAATCGATTAGCGGCCTCCCGTGTGTGTGTGTGTATGTCGCGGCCAGTATCACACAGCCCTTCTGGCGCACGCACGCGTGTTTACCTTTCGTCGCGAGGACTCGCGCCGTTTGAATTAACGAGTCGAGCGAAAGTCGCCGCTGCCGCGACTCTATAGGTGTATACACGCCTATCGCGAAACTGTCGACGGCAGGTAGAGCGTTCGAAAGCCTGCCCTATACTCCTGCTTCTCCCTTCAGTCCCGCGTCAGCGCGAGGCGTAATTAGTTTCCCGCCCGCAGGCGCAAGTCTTTTGCTCTGTTTCGATTTCACCGCGCGCACCGACAGATTTTCGGTTAACTGTTTTTTCGTCGTCAGCTGCGGAAGCCCGCTCGTGTGCTCCGGGAGAGAGAGAATTGAAAATTTTGAAGTGGCGCGCAGCAGCCCCGTGCAAAGATGGACGGGGCGGTTCTGCACTTTTTCCGCGGTGGGTCGTGCAGCTGGCCGGGATTTTTAAATGACGCGGTGGTCATTTGATTTTTTTTGGGGGGATTTTGTTGCTCCCGTCCGTTAGGCATGCAACGCTGTGGCAACGTTTGTCTCGACGGTTTTTTATTAATATTAGCTTTGTTATCGATTTTCGATATTTTGCGTTTGCGTATCTCACATGTACATTTTTGTGTAATTGGATTTGCTTCTGCGAGCGATAAATTCAGCCCGTTTGTTCGAATGAAATAAATCACTGTTGCACTCAAATGAATATTATTTATTGCCTCTATTACAAATTTAAATACTTTTACGTATTATCATTTTGGCTATCAAAAATTTCATTTATGTAGGTATGGGAAAAAATATAACTAGCATTTGGAAAAAATTGTTTTTTTTCTTTAATTACCGCAATTTGAGAAAGGGATATCTTGTTAATGCATATATAAAATAATGATTTAAAATATCATTTCAATGTATTTCTTAAATTAATTATTTATAACTCGATAAACGTATTAACACATGAAAAATGATAAATATAAAATCGTAATGTCATTCGAAATTTTCAATAATATTTGCGAGAATTAATTCATCATTCATTGATATATAAATGAAATCATTTAAATATAATGATTTATTTCAATTCGCAAAAAATTATTTTATGACAATTAAAAATTTAAAAAAGAATATACGACCGTTTTACAACAGTGTCAAGGTATTATCGCATATGCGCACAACCTTTTACGAATCGATTACCTAGTGGTGCACACAAGTACCACTCATTGTGAATAAACAGCGATTTTTATCAGCCGTTTGCAATTAACGAAATTTCCCACTTTCTGATGGTCAAGTCCCCATATCTGACTTTCTTCACTATGCTTTTAATCTTTGCCTGACGCTCTTGAGCTAAAACTCGTGTATGAGGAAATCCACGGAACCTTTAACTGTTTTGATACTTTTTTTTAACGTAATATATTGCTGCTATTAGCGGAGCGTTCATAGCACATAAACAATATAAGGTGTAAAATCTTTAATTTTTACGTAGGAAACCAGTCAGGTAATCTATATTTTCTCATGATATTTTATGTGTGTGTGTGTGTGTGTGTGTGTGTGTGTGTGTGTGTGTGTGTGTGTGTGTGTGTATATATATATATATATACTAGGGGGGGTACCCCCCCTACTCGCTCCGCTCGTCAACCCCCCATTTTTAGACAGTTAGTGGAAATATAGAGTTAATG
>JAPYZP010004625.1:0-10853 GCA_030522985.1 Torymus sinensis
TAAAATAACAAAGTCTAGTCTGAATATTGAATATTATAGCTGCGGTTTAGTAGTAAAACTCATGTTGCAAAGGCATTATAAGTAGATCTGTAATACATCCTCTTGTAAATAACTTATGCTTTCATTATGCGGAAAAAAGTTTGAATGTTAACTAGTTGCACTAATCTTTAGATACATTTTCCGCATGTAATTGAGAAACAATCTTTAACTATCTGCATACGTGTGAGATTCAACATACTGTTCTTGAAACTTATATATTAGTTTCCATTATTATCGGATTATTAGATAAATACCGCTCAAAAGTTTACATTAAATAATAATTTAAACAGTTGTTAAATATTTATAGCATATTTACACAATTTTAAGTGTCTATAAAATTAATTATTTATAATTTAACTACTAGATGGAAATACATGTAGGCAGGTATTTTAATGTATTATTAATTAGTAATGAATTAACATTAGTAATCAAAGAAATATAAAATTAGAATTTTGAGTCCAAGCCGGCAAAAATATTTGAGGCACCATCTTTTGAGTACAGATGAAAACTTTGTTCTTGGTCGATAAAGTACTCAGTCGATAAAGTAAAATTGCGTTGATCAGTTGATTTCTGTTCATCTGATGGTAATTCTGTTATTGATTATTACTTATATTTAAATTCAAATACTATTAGTCCATTAAAAAAATCAATGTTGATATTCCGATAACAAGATTGCAAAGTCAGCAGGCTATAAATTTTAATAAAGGACATGTTTTATCAGATTGTTATAACTTATCTCTCAACTGTTTACGGTTTATATATTCAATCTAGCGATAATGCAATTTATAAACAAACTAATTGCTAAATGATCAACATTTCCTGCAAGTATTTTTTGCACCTAACACTTAGCAGCAAAGGCGAGAAGCAAACGTTACACACACGTTCGTCGAATCGTGCAGAATTGCACGAAGCTCATGGAAAATCTTGGATCGATAGCACACACCAGCGCGGACGTAATGAAACCGCGCGATATATACATTGTAGACATATATTATCCATACCTTCAGAGCGCTACTTCAATCTATTTTCGCAAAAGGGGAGGAAAAACGCTCGCCTGCGAGCGCGGCCAGCGCGTGCGAATAATGCGCCCGCGCGTCCTAAAAAAAGACAAGAGAATCGAAAAAAGGAAAGTTTGCCCTGCTGTCGCCCATATTATACCTGCGCAGGCGCGTGGGTATCTCTATAATTTGAAATGGGAACGTCCGGAGAAGTGAGGTTATCTCCTTATCTATTTTCTTGGGAAAAAAGCTGATAGCGAATGGGGTTGTTCAGTTTTTCTCTTTGGGAAGTAATATAGAATTCAATGTACGTAACTATTATCTTTACGTGTAGAGTTTCGTAAGTTAAAAACAAATTCGAATGATTGCAAAGAACGTTTTTTAATATGTGTCTGAATACATGCAGCTCGTAATGCTTTTTCCGCTGCATTAACATGCTTTTCAAATAAACGTGATTATCGCGTGATTGCTGACGCGCACTGTGCAGTCAACATTGTAATTTAACATTACCGTTATGCTTTTGATTGTATTACCTACATAAACCAGAACGTAAATATTACGTTCTAGATTTTAATTTTATAATTTAGCTATAATTATTGAAAATAAAACTCGAAAACAATTTTAATTTTGTTTCTTTTTTTTTCGGAGCAATGCAACATACCGGTATTTATGTAATAATTTATATAACATTAGAGTCTCTCATATTAAATCCTACCCTCAAAAGTGTCTTTTAACAATCTCTCAGATATGTATACGTAATTTAATTAACAAGCCGTTTACGCCAAATTGCCATTCGCCAACGCGACTATTAAACTCTCGAGTTCCACGATTTTACGCGCAGTCATAAAATAAAATTTCGTAAAATTCCAAAACTACACGCAATCCGTAAAATACCTCCAGCAATAGTTTTCTTCGCGCATCGTTAAAACAATAACCGCGATAATATATTACGAACCGCTCTGTTTTTGCACTGCGTGCCGCGCGAAATTCCGCAGCACAGAGAAGTGAGGCCGTAACGCTGTCCGCACGCGATCGTCGCCCACATTATATGCATGTACAAGGTATATATCCGATAAATTACCGCGCGTAAACGATCGTGCGCGTGAAATACCAAAGTCCCCGCGCGCACATCAGCACTCGAGAGATAGCGGCACGCGCGCGCGTTATATACACCTACACACACGTCACACATATAAGTATAAGTACTCGCTCGCTATACACGCGCGCGCGTCCTCGCATAGTACGCAGCGTAGGTTATACATATATACGTATCTAATACGTATGCGCAAAGTGTAGTGTAGTGTGTACGTATATGCATGATGTATGTACACGAGCGCGCGCCTCTCTCTAATGTTATTATTGACGTTGAATGTTGAATGTTGCGCTCGCGCTCGCGAGTCTCTCGCCTCGAGGACGTAGAGTTCCCTAGTAGAGTTCTCGTTATCGAGCCCGTGCGGGAGTCGCACGCGAGCGAGAGAGATAGATAGAGAAGAGAGATACCTAGAGGACGGGACGAGGGCTGCTCGTTATTATACCGAGGAGGCGGAAAGCGAGACGAGGGACGCAGCACGTAGTAGTATAATAGTGCGCACTTGAGGGGGAGAGAGAGAGAGAGAGAGAAAGTCGCGGGAGTAGAGTGTGTTATATGCGCGGCAGTCTGCCTACGCTCTCTATATGTACAAACACACAGGTTACCAACACGGCGCTAGACGTCGGTGTATTTAGTTCGTCAATGCGCACGCACACGAGACCGTGGAAAAGATAAATACACGATCGGCGGCGGAGTGTGTATATAGTGCAGAAAAGAGCCAGAGAGAGAGGGAGACGGAGAGAATTGACAAGGCTGACCGACGGAGCTAGCACATATACATAAGTACTATACTCGCTCTGTCGCTCTCTCTCTCTCTCTCCCGCTTGCGCGAGTGTGTAGTTATTGCAAAAAATTTTCTAACCCCCCTGGCGCGAGTGAGGCAGCAGCAGCAGAGGCGCGAGAGCGCAGCCAGCAGCGTCGTCTTCGTCGCCGCGCTCGACCCAAGTCCAGCGGAAACCCGGGTGCTTGCTGGAGCTGGTTCCGCAAACCAGCATCGCGTGAAGACCTGGTGCCGCGGACGAGAACTCGTCGCCACAGCTCTCGCACTCTGACTCTCGCGGAGGGAACGAAGTTGTCAAAAAACAAGAGCGACATAACCCCAAAATCGTTGACGGAGAGATAGATCTGCGTAAAACTTTTGCCAGTGTTTCTGCGAGTGTCAGTCGTTGCTGGAGCACGAGAAGAGTGAATTGTCAGGAGTGAAAGGCAATAACGACGACATTCGCATTGATAATGCAAGTTGTGGTTAGTTTTCTCCTGGCAAGCAATTGAGTGTGATGGTACGCAGCGATGTCCACTGTTAGCTTGTTTTGAGTTGCTGCAGTGCTCAATGAAAGTGATGGTTCGAGTCAATTGAACTGGAGGAGCGGAAGCTACTGTTAATAGAAATGGTGTAAATATTTATGTTAATGTGGAAATAAAGATTTTTGCTCTATATACCAGCAGTGGACGAAACGACAAGTGTGTAACTATGAAAAACTCTCTCCAAAGTGCTTATAGCAGTGCGCACGTAAGCATTTTACCAAGTAAACAGTTAGATATACAGATTCAATGAAATTCTTAGTGTAAGAAATTTTTGAAGAAATCGTATTGTTTATATTTTGTATTGCAAAGATGTAACATCATAACAATAGAAGGGTATAAGAAGATGGAGTCTATTTTTACTATTCAAGCAATGCTGAAGTGACCCGATACTGATACGCTTATAGTGCATTATGAAGATAACGAATCTTTATAACTGCCTTCCAATAAGTCTGACCTAGTAGAGAAGAAGTTTGATGAATTTGAGTATGCAGCTTTTCCGTCGAGTAACAAAAACCATTATCAATGAAGATCCTCAATTCAAAGCAGCCAAGCATGGACAATAAATTAAAATTTTCTGATCGCTTTAAAGTTTTAGTGAATACAGAGACGCAAAAAGGCGCAGATCCGTATGTATTCAACGATACAGAACAGCCGTTTGTTGTATCAACAGGCGGCAAAAATATTAAGTTAATAGCTCCTAAAAATTCAAAAACACCCAGTACCGCTAGAAGTAAATCGAAAGGAAAATGTTTAAAAACAAAAATCAAAACAGAACCCGTGCTCGGCATTGGGTTCAAAACTGAACCCGGTTTAGACACAACTGGCAGTACATCCAAGCATATCCAGCAGTCTCAATATGAACTGCAGCAGCGAGAGAGGTATCTTAAGAAGCTACAACGATTTAAAGCCAAGCGTAAGAATCGGGACCATACTCTGCAATACTATCCTCGAGCTGGAGATGAGATATCGGACAGTGAATCCAGTGCAGATGAGCTGCAGACTTATCAGCGACACTGGTACTCGGGAGAGCCAGATCCAACATTGGCCAGGTCGACCCGTCTGGCTCAGTTGCATTCACAGCTTCAGCGGCAGTTGCAGCAGCTACAGTGCGACGATGAGGAGATGAAGCAATCCTTGAAGGACAAGGCTCGCACTCTACTGGAGGCTGCTACACGAGATCCAACGGCGGCAGGCAGGATTCTGAACGACTCGACGGGCAGCGCCAAGATAACAGACGGCCCACTTGTAATCGGCGGACCGTGCGGAGTCGAGGGCTGCCTGCAGAGCTCGCTGCCCTCCACGCGACACTGCTCGCGCCACATAATGCTGAACAGCGATCAGCTGCTGTTCGAGCACTGCACGGCCAAGTTCAGCGACAACACGCAGTGCTGCATACCGGTGTTCGACGTCGCGCACGAGCTGCCTCTGTGCCCGGAGCACGCGAGGAAGCGCGACAACTATCACCGCCGGGCCCAGGAATCCAAACCAAAGAAGGCGCGCAGCAAGAAGCCCACCTCGCCGTCCACGGCACCGACGCAGACGGCGGCCGTGACGCCCAAACCCAGCAAGCCCAAGTCGAGCAGGCCGAAGAAACGGAAAAGGCCACCCTCGACGAGTAGCACCAACAACAGCACTAAGATGGAGATCAAGGTGTCGCCCATACCCGCGGCTGTGGCGCCCGTCCTGCCGACGATGCCCATGCCCTTGCCCACGAGTCAGATGCCCGAGGAGAGCCTCTTCACCAGCCCCATCATCTCCGCCAGCGAGGTGCACACGAAGACGCTGAACAATATCAACGCGCCGCCACAGACGAGCTCGAACATCGTCAAGTTCGAGCCCAATGCTAATTTGAACAACCTGGGATTGGACATTGGATCGTTAGGGCTTGGGCCAGGATTGAAGGTGGAGCTGGACGATCACGAGGTCTTCGCGTCGCTGGATCACGCGACGGAGCACGACTTTGAGAACGTGCTGAACAATTTGCCGGCTGACGCTTTCAATGACCTGTTTATCGGTAATTTCGCGACCGCTTCTATCGAGCTCGCTGTTTTGAGGATAGGAGGATTCTTTGTCACTTCAAATAGAAAGTATCTTATTGTTCAAAGTCATTGTGCTGGAGTTTACTTCATGTGAATTGAGTAAACTGCATCACATGACTGTACTAATGAATGTCTCTTGATCATGAATATTGCTATCTGCTTCCACTTTGATAATATTATACGTTGTTTGATCTAAAAAATTATCTAATTATTAGAAGTAGTTGTCATTGATATAATTTGATCTATCAAACATGAATGATGAGAAATATTAAAAGCTAAATAGTTGTATGCAATCAATGAAAAGATTTAGGTAAGAATCCGAATGCATCAAAACAGTGACAATGCCACCACCATGGAATTTACCTCCCATTATTCCCGAATCCTATTTATTACGATTATCTTGACTTTGTAGAAGGAAGAAACGGAGACTACGAACCGTCGCGTGAGGAGGAGGAGGAGTTGGAGCGGGCAGTTGAAGCATTCGACAAGGATGTCAGGAATCTGGAGCGCATGGGTCAAACGCATGGACTTCTTGAACCGGCTCTGCTCGCTCAGCTCATGTCGGACATGGCCTCGTAGCCCATACTGCCTCAGTAAGCGGGCGGCATTGAAAAAAACAAACATGCACGTGTTCCTTCTTTTATAAAAGCGCATGAAGACAATGATGTTGTGTGTCTAGGGCTATGTGTAAGTGCTGCGTTTCTTTTCATAAGGAAGAAGTTTTGAAACACACACATACACTCGCTCGCTGAACGTCGTTGCGTATCACACTATTAATTGTCATTGCATAGCCAAAGTGGTTTTTTCAAGTAAATATATATTTTTTTTATTTTTTTTTTTTTTTTATTTTTTTTATTTGTAAATGGTATAAGACTGTAAATGTGGTACACGAGAGATCGTAATTAATTCTAGGCCATTAGGCACGTAAAATTTGTAAAAAAAAATGAACAAAAGCGGTAAACCGGAAAAAAAGATAACGAGTGTATGTGTTGCGGGGAGATGGTCTTGCTTGCAATCGCTAGACAACTATGTTTTATGAAACAAAAACGAAGGTAAACAATAGCGTGTTAACAATAACAATGGTTGAGCATTTTCCGACCCGCAAAACTCCTATAGACTAAACGGCAGTAGCTTCGAATCTTGTTGAACGAAAACTTTTCGTAGTACGAAAACTGAGACAAGGTCCGTACTCTCATATTTTTTTCTGTCAATAGTCACTAGATCAGAAACAGTGTGCATAAAAGTACGTTTTGTATCGTAAACGAGTATGAACGATTTTGAGTCTTGCGAGTTGTATGCGTTTTTTTCTGCGAGTAAGTGTGTGAGAGAAAGGATGAGAGAACGAAACAATAATAATTGTGGGCACAGTGCGAATCACTAGCTGGTTGCCAAGCATGTACAGATCCTCGTGTAAGCGTTATTTAGTATTCGTATGTGCTTATTCTGAAGAGGTATTAGAACTTCAGTGAGTAACAAAGGGAAGTAGATTTAAAAAAGAAAGCGTGACTCGATTTTAATTAATAAAAAAAAAGTAACAGAAAAATTTAGTAATCCAAAAAGCAAAAGGATCCGGACGAGTGTTCGAGTACCAGTGTTCCGCACTATAGGTACTATGTATAATTTTCACTTAAATATTCTTGTTTGTTTAATCAAGGATGATTTGTTTATATTATGTCTCGCTCGAAGAGATTAGAAATTAAAGTCCACACGGTAAAATATTATCTATCAACTCGTATTGTTGTGTGTATAATCGCGTGTAAAATATTAAATAACCCTAATGGTTCATTGATCCTTTTGTTTTTCTACTTATATTTACACAGGCACTTGTACAAGTGTAAAGTGGTAGACCTACTAGATCGCACTTTGTCCAGTAGTGATTTTCAAAATGGAGAAATGCGAAAGAAAACCGTAAAAAGTACCTTTAATTTTTTGTTGTAATAAAACAAACTACAATTTTTTAAAAACCAACATAAAATTCATTCGAATACCTAATTTCATGATTTTTATTTTCATTGAAACTTAATGAATTATTCGTCATTAAACATTAGAAAAACCAAAAAATTTATTTGTTGATACATAAAAATCAGTTTTTTTTTGTTTGCAATCACAAATAAATTGACGGTTTCTTTTAATTTTTATTATTGAAGTTATACATTTCATTAAGTAATCATTTCAAATTTTAATTTTCTTTATTAACAATATTTTCAACAATTTCATAAAATTTTATTTTTCATTAGTTTTACATTTTGTACAGTCGAAGTTTCGGTAACGCAATAATACTTGTCATTTTTCTTGGTCAGTTAAATTTGTCATAAATATTCTAGTTATGAGAAAGATTTATTATATCAAAACAACCAACAAATAAATGCAAATTTCTTTAGTATTTGCAAGGTCTGTACAAACATGAAATAATAAATTGAGACTGACCAAGGAACATTCACGTCATTCTTGAAAACTCTTAACGTGTATGAATTTACAAAGTTTGGCGAATTTCAACAGATAACGAAGTAATGTTAATTCTGCACTGAGTAATGAGAATTTTGACCGAGAGAGTAAATAATAATAATAATAACTTAATAACAAAAGTAAAAAAAAAGTTCCCCACATTGGGGGGGTGTATTTAGTTGCGCTAATGAGCTCGTCTTGTATATCGCTAGTTTACATGTAATTACTCGGCAACAAAAAAAAAAACAAAGTACATAGTATATAGAAATTTATTATATATAAAACTAGGCACTTCGCGGTGGAGAAGGAACGAATCTATTTTTCCGCCGTTCAAAAAGAAAATATACCTTGTAATGTGTATGCCCTTGTAACATATTTATCATAGCTCTTCTCACTAGGCTGTACCGATTACATACTAAGCATATTTTTTACATCGCTTCTTAGTGCTTACTTTTATATTTAGTCCCTCAAGCAAAAAGAAAACGTATATGTTCATATTTTTCTATTGCCAAGAACGACGTATATATACAAAAGTTGAAAAATCAGTTCCATTCGTTACGTCAGTATTTTCTTTTTTTATTTATTTAAATTATTTGTTAAGGTAGGAATGCACACACGAATTCAAGTTCAATTGTACATTGTTTATATATATATAGATAGATAGATTACCGTTTTCCTTCCTCCACATTATTATTTCTTATTGTTTATCGCTCGAACTGAACAAAAAAGTACATATAAATACGAAACAGACAAAAAAATCTTTATAAACGACGTGCATGCCACGAACCATAGTCGCGATGCAAATAAATTTTTTACAGTTTCTGGGATAAATACATTGAAAAGAAAAAGTGTAGTTTGTGTTGGCGCTTTTGTGTTTCTCACGACCCCCCCATGTTCATTTATTCATTTGCACGCAGACACGCACTTGACGCGTTCATCATCGCTCATCAGCGTTCATTCAGCGTTATCGAGATCGAGTACGTTTCCTGGTAATTTGCAGCGGCCCGTTTCATCTCGCGCATCATCCATTTCTTTTTGCTGCTCTCGCGGATCTCGTCACTGTTTACGAATTGCAGGGTTATCCTTTCCATGGAGAATGGCTTGGTGAGCTCGGGGTCCGAGCCGGGGGATGGCATCAGCGTCTCGTAATCATCGGCTCCCTTTGAGAACAATATTTTTATTTTTATTTTTCTTAGAATAGACTAAACTAAACAATATTTGACCTTCCGATCTTCAGTGTTTATTTAAATTTAATGTTTTTTGACGACTTTGAGTAAGTATAGAGATGCATGAAGATTAAGGCCAATAAATATACACTGAAGATTATTTCATTAATACTTTAAAAATTCTAACTTTTTAATGTAAAGCACGATGCAGTTATGTTTATTGCTTTTAAATAATTACTTTAATAATACCGATAATACAGTTTATTTCCATAGGATACACTTATGTAAATTAAATAGAACGTTTGATCAAAACGTACGCAAGAATAATCTCGTAAAACAATATTTAAAATAATGTTAAGTATAGTAAGCAGTATCATTATTATTATTTTTTTTAATAACTCATTACTTAACTGTACATATATATTACACATGAATTCTTACCTCAACCTTTTCCACGGGAGTATCATCGATTATGATTTGGTCATCCTCACTCGCCTGCGGTATAAGCAATAAATCAAAGTCCGTCCGTGGTAAACCCAGAATTCCCACTTTGATTCCTAATCGAGGCAGATCTTCTTCCTTTGCGACGAGCGCATTTTCAAGGTACATAATGCGAGGATCTTGAAACTTCGTACTTGTTAATCCTTTCAATAAAGTTATCAGTTATAAAGATGTTACAAAAAACAAGTGTGTTTCAATTTCTTTAGATAGCTTTTCTTCAAAGTAGTTTCAAAGTGTTACTTAATATTAAATTGATAAACTAGGGTATTTTAATTTAATTTTCGGTATATTAATTCTTAATAAACATAGTTTTGAAACTGCTCTGAAAATATTTATTGATTCTGTAGTTGCGTAAGATGACATTAAAACACAATAAGGGAGCATTGATAAAGAAATTTTCCACAAGAAACATATCGAGAACACTTGGATTTACCCAAGGACAGGAGACGATAGTCGCAGTCGGTGCGAAGAATCTCGTACGGAAGCGGCGAGTTTCTCAATATTTTCCGACGAGGAGGCATATCTGGCCCGTAGAGTATCCAGTGCTCGTCTTTGGGCAATTCCCAATCAACGCCGCTCTCCCCGTACTTTCGTTTAGCCGTATTGTAGGCGTCGGTCCTGAACAATCGATGCATTTCTATTTCTATGGCAATGAGAAAAATATTTACCTTGGAAATGGGCAGTATCGATATTTTCCTGGCAGATAACTCAACGCTTAAATTCATCAATAACGAAATGGTCACGGTTGGATATATATGTGCTTTATATTAGTGAAAAATGGCTGCAAATTACATTGTTAATTTATTACTTGTATATGATATCAAACGCGTACACAATTAAAAAAAAAGTATGACTGCGTGATATCCGCTCACCTTTTATGTGACTATTGAATTTATAAATAACAAGTTTTTACATTTGTCACACCGACAATTTATTAAACAAAAAATATTTAATTATCATAAACTTTTGAGAAAACTCGCTACTTTTTAACATTTTTATTAATAGTGATGCAACTCAAGTGAAGCAATGAATGTTTCGTTCCAGAGATAATAATACTTCATGTGATACAACCTTTTAAAATTACAATCAAGTAACAGCTCTGAACGAAATATTAAATTCGTCTCTGTATCGTAATAGAAGCAAATATATGATACCCATAAGCTCCTTATGCTTCCGCTCGAGCGTGATCCAGGCGACCCTGTGGGCGAACTGGATTACCCCCTCGAACATCCTGATATCCTTTTCAGGCCTGGACTGTGCGTGTGACATC
>JAPYZP010004626.1:0-10058 GCA_030522985.1 Torymus sinensis
TTATTTCTTTAAGACTTATACACGCGGAATACCATAAATTTTATTCTGTGAAATTTTTTGAAAAGAATATTTGAACTGAACAAAATTCTTGTGAGAAAAAATAAGTATTCAGGTTTTTAATAAAAAAACTAATAAAAATAAAAATTTGAGTTCTACACAGAAAAATGTGCATTTCAATACATACGTACATAATATACTTTTGAAAAATGAGCTTTGCTCAAAATTCAAATTCAGCTCGATGGACAATACTTCTCCATCGAAATCGGTATGTCCCCTTATTTTCATTTCCAGGCTTTTTTTTTAAATAGGCACTTTTATATTAAATTAATTCTACATAATTTTGATTCTGATGAAAATCATAAACTATACGATTATTCAAAATTCTTTCTATTTATTTATTACATATACGGACAGTAGTAAATTATAAATTATAAAGCTTCATAATTATAGGAAGATATAAGTAGAATAAAGGCGATACAAACCGCCTAGGTACCTATATAGACTAACCAGATTACCATGACTGAACACGATTTAAAAATTTTGTTAAAATAATTTAATTCCATCAGTGCACTACTCATACCGATATATGGTATTGAACAAATAAAAAAAAACTCGGATGTCGATAACGTAGAAAATGTTGCTGGTATCGCACAATACTGACTTGAATTTAAACTTTATCAGTCTTCGAATTCAGAACAATCTAATTAATTTTGAATTCCATAGCCATTCATTCAAACTTAATAATGAGCAATAATAAGTCGAAATAAATGAACTTAAAATTAATGTGGAAAGCTACGGTGACCGCATTGCCTACTTAATAAAGAATTGCATTATTGTTGGTGTTTTCGGTTCTTCACACCTACGCATAATCATATCGCATGCGCAGAGGGAAAAGCTGTGCTGTCGGATCTGCAAGGTCTTAACATAAGTAAGATTCTGCGCGAGGACTGAGTACTGACCGACTTGATGAATCAGTGACGCAATAAGTGCGCGAGCTTTGTGCATATCTCCGATCTCATCTACAAGCTCTGGGGGCGAGCTGTGTCGTGTCGTCGTGTGGCGGTCTCGTCATCGTTGCTCACATGTGTCGGTCGTCGTCGCGCTGCGAACATATTTTTATATTTATTGCCCGTATTTATTAATTTATTAGCTCGAAGATGCAGGCCACGTCAAATCCGAACAATCCCAATGCCCTAAAATTGATCATCGCGGCAGAGATAAGCGAAAAGGAGCTCACCATCGACTTCAAGAGCGAGCCGAAACGTGAGCCTCCTAACCTCACTTCGCCCGATTGTTTTCTGCTTTTTTTAATGTGTTGGATAAAAGGCTGATTTTGGGGATAATTTTGAACTTTGAGAGAAAACAGTCGGGTGTAAGTTCAGTAGTAGTATTATATGCAGTAGATGACAATTGTTTTACATTATTGACAATGTTTTTTGTAATGGTTGTCTATTTTACTCTTGACTGAAAATAGAATATCATACCTACTTTTTTTCTTTCAGAGACTTCATTGAGTCGTCTGCCTGTATTGAAAGTAGAATCTGTAGGACTTGAACTCTTTAGCATCAGTGCAGCAGTTCAGTACATTGCACCAGTGAGCGTAGAAAATGTTATTGTCGCTAACAGGTGGTTGGAGTGGGATGCTTCCCAATTACAAGTAAATATAACTTATGTTAACAAATTTATATTTATTGCTTACAAATTGAATTTATTTTATTGTTATAATAGCATATTTACAATGAATTCATTAATTATAACTATACAATTATGCTATCGAAATTACAAATATACTTAACAACAAACTTAATATCAATGATTTTTGGACAATGTAAAAATAATTTGAAGTATCAGAGAATTATAATTTAAAATAAATATAATAAAATAACGTCAAATGTAAATATTGTATAACAGAAATATAATGGGAAAACTATTATACAAAATATGTAAAAGAAATATTAAAGATTCCTTTTATTTACAGCCTGCAATAGTCTCTTATGGTGGATCAGGAAAATTGGATATATCTCATAAGCCTCGGATATGGTCTCTTCTAAAAGAATTAAATACAGCATTAAAAGATAAACAGTACTTAATTAAGGTATAGTGTTACGCTTAAAAATTATTCATTGTGTTTTCAACTTTTAATAAACTTTATAATTAATATACACTGAATAATAGCTTATTAATATACTGATTTTACTATTAATATATCGTAGGATAAGAATGACATAACAATTGTTGATACATCTATTTGGGTAACATTATGGTCGACAATATCTGTTACTGAAATAGGTGAAGTGATTTCTAAAGAATTTGCCAATGTTGATAATTGGCTAAAACAAATTCAAAGTTTACCTGTTATCCAAAAATCAATAAAAAAAATAAAATTGGAAAGAGGTGTTCAAGCTATAATGTCAATCAATGCTGCATCTTGGTTCCCTCTCAACTCGTATACTGGTGCTGGAAAAGCTCAAAGTATCTCTACAGGAGAAAATGTAAATATCAAAATCCATAGAAATAATTTGCATTTTAAACATCAGATAATAACAACTTTTTTAAAGTAAATTTATTATTTTAATGATTACTTTAATCCTTATACCTAATTTAAAACCAATTGTAGTCAAGTCCTACTGAAGACAAAGAAATCAAGGCAATTACACAGGAAGAAATTGATGCAGTTAAAAATAGTTGGACCTCTGTTGCTTATTCATCAGTTAAAGAATCACCGTACCCTGTGTATGTATAGTGAAAAAAATGTTTAATTGCATTAGTAATTTCTAACTTAATAATTTTATACATACATTGTTTCATAGATTACCCAAAAAAGGAGAAAGAAATATTCTTGTAACTTCAGCTCTTCCATATGTAAATAATGTACCTCATTTAGGAAACATAATTGGTTGTGTACTTTCAGCAGATATATTTGCAAGGTTTGTTTTTTACCTATTCACTTAATATAATAATATTAATAAATTGATAATCATAACGAATTTGGTTGCAGATATTGTCGACAGAGGAATTATAACACACTTTATATAAGGTAAATAGATTTTTATATTAACTAAATAATTTGTTATTAAAAATAATTTTAATGTAGAAATGTTACTCTTACAGTGGAACTGATGAATATGGTACTGCAACTGAAGCAAAAGCACTTGAAGAAAAAATGACTCCTGAGCAAATTTGCGACAAATTTTTTGATATTCATAATGATATTTATAGGTGGTTTAGCATTGGTTTTGACTATTTTGGTCGTACAACGACACCAGAGCAAACTGAGTAAGAAAATATATTTTTCTAGTATATACACTTAAATTAAGAGTTTAGATTTGATCAAAAGATTAAATATTTTAGGATTGTCCAAGCAATGTTCCTCAGAATAAAAGATGAAGGGTATATTTTAAATAATACCGTTGATCAACTTCTTTGTCAACATTGTGATAGATTTTTAGCTGATAGATTTGTTGAAGGAACATGTCCTCGGTGTAAATACGAAGATGCCCGAGGTGATCAGTGTGACGGTTGTGGACATCTTGTTAATGCTACAGAATTAATTAATCCAAGGTGTAAAGTGTGTAGTACAAAACCAATAATCAAAGCTTCTACTCAGTTCTTCTTAGACTTACCGAAAGTATGTAATAAGTTAGTTATTTAATAACATCTCATGTTAATTCATTCTATATTTAATTTTTTATTATTAATTGTATTATAGGTTCAAAACATGTTAAAAGAGTGGGTAACAAAAGACGAAAATGGTTGGTCATCAGTTGCACGAGTAGTAACTAAGCCTTGGCTAAGAGATGGATTAAAACCACGTTGTATTACAAGAGATTTGAAGTGGGGAATTCCAGTACCATTAGATGGTTATCGAGATAAAGTATTCTATGTTTGGTTTGATGCTCCTCTTGGTTATCTCAGTATTACAAAAAAATATACAAAGGATTATGAGAAGTGGTGGAAACCTAATGGTGTTGATATAAGTCTATATCAGTTTATGGCTAAAGATAATGTTCCCTTCCACGCTATTATGTTCCCGGCAACTCTTTTAGCAGCTAATCAAGGCCATACTCTTGTTAAACATATTATGGCTACTGGTAAATAATTTTTATAAGTTTGTAACAAAAATACAAAAAGGATTGTTTTTCTGAAAACATCATTAATTTTTCAGAATATCTTAATTATGAAGATACAAAGTTCTCAAAGTCAAGAGGAATCGGCGTTTTTGGAACAGATGCTCGAGAAACTGGCATACCTGCTGATGTTTGGCGATTCTACTTGGCATACATCAGACCTGAATCTATGGACTCAAATTTCAATTGGGTTGATTTAGCTACCAAAAATAATAGTGAGCTTCTAAATAATTTTGGAAATTTTGTTAACAGGTATTAGATATATTTTTTTAAATAAAAAAGTTATATTAGTTTTATTAACTTCAATAATTTTTCAGGGCTCTTATGTTTGCTGAGAAAAATTTTAATTCCAAAATTCCACAAATGGAATTGTTAGAAGATGATTTGCAAGTTCTTGCAGAGGTGCAACGTGAATTAACATGTTATATTACATTTTTGGAACAAGCAAAACTGAGAGATGGATTGAAACACGTTCTAGCTATTTCTAAACATGGAAATCAGTATATGCAGTTTCAACAACCTTGGGTTAAAATTAAAGGAAATGAAGAAGAAAAGTATGTTTGATTATTTTTAACATATATTAAAATTTATTTTCAATTTCTTTTTTACAGACAATAAGCCTGTCTAATAATTTTGTGATCTCTAAACAATGTATTAGTATAAGAACTATAATTTAAAACTTTTTCAAACCCATTAATTCAATATTTTAAGAAATATTATTATATAAACATTTTTTGTATAGACGAGGTATTTTTATGAAATTGATAACTTTTTATTTGACAGGAAAAAGGGAGCTACAGTTATCGGTGTATGCTGTAATCTTGCATGTTTATTATCTGCATTATTAGCTCCATTCATGCCAAACACAGCTCGAGAGTTGCGTACCCAATTAGGTTTACCTAAACAAAACTATGGCTATATTCCTGAAGTAGTTTCAATTATGCTACCAGCTGGCCATAGTATTGGCAAACCTTCACCACTCTTCACAAAAATAGAAGACAAGCAAGTTGAAGAGCTAAGAAAAAAATATGCTGGAAGACAAGAACCCACTCCACCCAGAGAAACACCACAAACTCCTGCCGATTTAGCATCTCTGGAAGCAGCAATTACAAAACAAGTATGTTCCATATTTTAAAAATCAACAAATTCACTTTTATTCATAAGAATAAAAGCATTTTTTAAACACATTTTTATAATTCTAAATTTATGAAGTCTAAAAAGTATGGTATAAAAAGCATGCATTTTTCTGAATTCTTACACATGTACGAGTTCTTTGTTAAGAATGTTATAGAACTATATTTAAACGATTTTCAATAACCCTATTAAATGAAAGTTGATTCTATATATATTAATTTATCTGATATTCAAAGTTTTTCAAATGACTAATTATATAGTTATATGTTAAAAAAGTGACCCTTTTTAAGAAAAAAATTATTTAAATTATATTCTTTGGAATAAGTAATAATCTAGTTCATAATGCTATAGGTATTGAACATCATTTTATAATAATAGAAAACATTTCATATGTAGGTGATTCTCTGTAAAAGTGCACATTCTGTGATATAACCTCCATGGATATTTTGTAATGTAAAATCTTCAATTTTTTTGAAAAATGCATTGTTCTTATAAGAATGAAACGTAAATTATTTTAGAATATCAGTGAAATTAAAGATTGCAACATGTCCATTATTATTCAATGAAAGACGAGTATTTACAACCACCGAGATACATGTAAAAATATGCACTTTTGCAGAGAATCACCTGTATCTGCATCCCTGCTGCTCTTTTCATTAGATTTAAAAACCGTTTTAAAAAATTAACTTTAAAAAAAAAGTTAATTTGCTACATAATCATTCCTATTTTAGGGTCTACTAGTCAGAGAATTAAAAGGAAAACAAGATAAAAGTATTTGGCAACCACAAGTACAAATTCTTTTAGATTTAAAGAAAAAATTAGCAGATCTTCAAAGTAAAAGTACTCAATCAGCACCAGCTCAACAAAATGGTGATGTTTCTGTAAATGTTGTCGAGTTAGAAGCAGCAGTATTAAAACAGGTACATTTTAAATTATAAAAAAAAATAATATCTAACATGTTTAACTCTTCTATTTTTTTTATTAACGTGCAAAATGTATTTTTATTAGGGCCTTTTGGTACGAGAGCTGAAGGCGAAAGGCGATAAAAGTGTGTGGCAACCACAAGTGGATATTCTTTTGCAATTAAAGCAAAAACTGACTGCATTAACTGGCGCGCCTGCCTCTACACCTGGGGATAAAAAATCTAAAAAGAAAAAATGAAATTAATAAAGGTTAAATGAAGTGGTGAGATAAAGGAAAATATTGCGAAAGAGATAATCGAATGCGTTCCTAGAACAATAACGCTGAAATCGATATTTTTAATTCAATACTTTACTATAAAGTTTGACTTCTATTTTTATGAGTAAAAAATCCGCAATAAAAGAATATAGAGCAACTGAAATTTTATTACTAACGTGAAAAATTCTTATTGCTACTATTATAGTAATAATACATTTCCAGTAGACTAACAGCTTTTTTATTATATGCTAATGGTATTAAAATTATGGCAATGACTTTTGATATTTCTTGGAATATGTACTTTTCATGAACGAATGACTGATTAGGTTATTTATATTTTATAGACCGACATTAAATACATTGCCACTTTCTATTTTATAGTGATGAACAGTAATAAAATGAAAGATATCTAACAGTTGCTTGCTTTTAAAAAAGAAGTACTTTATTTTAGAAATTATATTTTTGATTATTAATCATGTGTAGAAATTTTTATCGATTTCAGTTTAAAACCATCTTTCACATTCTAAGTTATTATCATTGTTTAAATAATTAATACTTATTTAAATTTTTATAAACTTTTATGAGTAAATAAATACAAATCATTTATTAAATGTACTCTTTTTAATATACCTGTGATATCAATAAAAAAATTCAAAATATTATACAAATAAGTGTAATTATTAAACGACCCTACCTATATGACTACTATGCTTCATTAGTTGAAAATAACTTTTTAACACGCCAAAATATGCGTATATAAAACATTCTTGGCATTTCTGAAAATAATTTCTTCCTATTATATTTAATTGTGGGATTATTGTGTTATTAATTTTTGTTTTCAATGATATGTTATTTATGCACTTAATTTATTAATAAGTTTAGGAAGAATGATATTCAAAGAAATAAGGTATCAGATAATAATAATTATTAAAACTCGCCCAAAGAAGAAACTAAATCTAGTAGTTCAATATATACAGAACGTAATAGAAGAAAATATTTCGTGTACCTATGTCATTTTATTTAGATAAATTAAAATTCATTTGATTGGGCCGTATCAGATATAGGAGCGAGGATCCGTTATAGATTTGAATTTTGAAACTCAAGAATTTATAGAACTACTAAATAATTAAAATAGAATAAAAACATTTGATTTTTTGCTAAAAAATGTATCCATTTGTCTGATCATTTAAACTAATTAAAACCAAATCATAGTGAAAAATAGCGTAATATATAAGTTCAAAAACAAAATAGTACGCGCGAATAAGCGCATTTTTAAAATACCAGAAATTTCACTTTGCGCCGCCGAGGGCGTCGATATAGGTAGGAGGGGAGGGAGGCGGCACGACGACCCGCGACCTTGGCGCCTCCACCTTACATCGGCTTTGGCCGCGCCTCCTCCTCGGCAATATGGAGTCCCAACGTGCACGCCCCAATATCGAGCGTCTTCTGCTATATAGCTAATCAACTCTATATGCAGCAACCAGCAGATTTTATCGCTTTTCGAATCTTCTAACATTCTACTTACATGCGAATGCTTGACCGATTTTTCTATACCACTGTTTTTACATGGCTAAACGTGTATAGGTGTACGGCAGGCTCCAATGCTTGAAATAAGAGGTTTCGAAATGTGAAACGCGAGTTTGGAGAATTTTTTCGATATATATCACATCGATAAAATGTGTTGTGATACAGGGGGCAAGTAGTGCTGCAAAGGAAAAAATTGACTCGGGGCGCAATCACATGCGTTCCGAAAAATTCAACGGAGCACATGTGTCATTGAGGACAAGTGCATCATTGCACTTTCCCGTTTGTTGAGGTTCGTACTTAAATATAAATAAAATGGGGTAAAGCGAAGTTTTTTAAAATAATATAAAATTTATCTTGCGAAATATGTACAAAATTAAACAAAATAAGATTTAGATTGTATGAATGTATTAGAAATATATATATACACACACACTTATTGATTAAATTAGTTGACTTTTATTGTACTTTTGTATCGTTTGTGCGAAATTTCACATGTGAAGTGTGAAATAAAGTAGTAAATTATTTATTTTTCGAATTTTTTTGTTCTCTCCGTCCAATACCGCGGTTGTTCCGCAAAAAGTGGCAGATTCAGCTTTGAGTGTGTTACTATGTATTGTATGTTTATATATTATATTATTACTTATTCAAATAAGATATACATTTTTATCTATGAAAAATGGAATATTAAAAATTCTAAAACCAATTTAGGTAATAAAGAAGTTGAATCAAATTTATTTAAGATGTATTTTTGATACATGAGCATATAACAAATTATAAAAGTGAAGTACTATGTGTTATGGTATCAATAGCTTATAATCAATAGCTTATAATAAAAAATTATTATATTATAGTTATGGAGCTACTGCTCGCTATAGTGCCTGGTAAATTCGACTTCAGATAACGTGGAAACTCTTATCGTCAGTCCCGGGTTGTTTGTCAAACCCTCGGAGGAATTGAGAGCATCTTCGGAAGGAATAGATGTTAAAATTTTACATGAGAAAAAGAAAAACAAGTTTAATTCAAATAATTCTGGAAAAAAATAAATTTTTTCGAAGGAAATTCTGTATTTTGTCCTCGTTACTCTTTAGTGCGGTCATCAGGAGACCGGCCATTCCTCGACAAAATAAGTATTATAAAAAAAATCTTTTAAAAATGAACAAAATGATATTTGTATTTAAGTAAGTAGATCTGTTAAATATTATCCTTATCACCGAATATATTAAGAAGGTGCTTCTTAATTTAGTATCATATCTATTTTTCATCAACATTCTAATGTTTACAAAGAAATTAAGTTTTTAATGGCAGCGGTGATTTAATGCTCACATGATTCTTTGAATTTTGCGTTAAAATACCATTTTGTAGTAGCAACCCACGGATGTATCAGGACGTCGAGAGGATAAAAAGCGTGCACAGAATTCAGAGCAACCATCCCAATACGGATAGCGGAGATCAGGAAGCCCAGGAATACATCTCGGAGGCTCGCGAAGAAAGTTAGCGGTTCCTAGTGACCATTCCGTTCGGTTCAGTTCAATTGGACTGTACACATCGATTTCCTCGCGCGCTCCTTGTATTCCTATGCGCTTTAGCGTCGCAATGTCAGGAGTGGACGGAATGAAGAGTGAGCGTTCTGTTGCGACAGCGCAAAATGGCATACCTTTACCGCTGTCAACAGCTGGAGGTGGGGTGATCCAATTCACATATTTTTCGATCGTAGAAAAATAAAATCTTACTTCTATCGCGTCTTCACCTAATAGGTCATTGTAATCGTCGGGCATGATATCATCGGGATTTTCAAGGATGTAATTTGCTGAGAATCTCGCTCCGGGAATGCTGTTCTCCTTGACGAAACGCTCGCGAGCCTCGAACGATGTTCTGCTATCGCTCAAACTACGAACGACGGAGCGAAGGTTACTATAATAAATGCTGCCAGCGTCGGGTATCAATAAATTGTTATTGTCAAAACGATCAGGTGCCATAATCGGCACGAATTTTGTATTATTATGAGTGAACGTTCCGAGTGAGTCTATTATTGCAGAAATGATTTTTGGCATTCTGTCTATAGGTGATAAGGTAGAATTAACTGCATAATTA
>JAPYZP010004627.1:0-10940 GCA_030522985.1 Torymus sinensis
GCACGTGTGTCGTGTCTGACACTCTCGCGGTTAGTAGCGGGGCTCGGGATTTAGAGGACAAAGTTGAGTGTGCGAAAAGGGTCGACGAATTATATAATACGATGCTTTTATAAGAGCGAAAAGCGGGATAGAGATTTTTCGCCGCCGCGTACACACGTCTCGAAGATTATACGGGCGAAGGATGAGCGCGAGGAGATTTACCGCCGCACGGTTATACGTATATACTTTAACGCCGCGATGAATTTGTAATGCGCGCGAGGGACGCTTTGTCGGCGTTCTCCTCTCATCATTCTTGGAATATATACCTCGGTTTTGACGGAAGATGCGGCTAAATCCATTCGCGAGTGATCTGATTGATGATCGGGACACTTTGTCGACGATCCTGTGTCGGTGGAGCCCGCGCTTTCGAAGGAATATTATACGGGATGTGCTTTTTGAAAAGGTTCGGTTCTTTTGCCTTTATTATAGTGAACGAATCAAATTGACTTTCTATATACTATAGTGCTATTTGCGACAGATTTATTTTACTCCAAGTCGAGCAGTATTTTTATTTTTATTTATTCAGGCTGTATACGTAAACGTTTTAAATGAAAATAAGAAAAAAAAACGAAGGAAGTAACGACGGTTACTTAAACTTTTACCGAGCCTTTAACTTTAAAAGCTTTCTCCTTGCGATTCGCGAAATAATTTAAACTTTCTTCTTTCCTTTTTTTTTATAGAAGTGGCTATAAATAAAGTCTGTTATAAAACAGCACCTTATCTCTTTCAACATAACACATTGATTATAAAACTTTTCATGTAGCCATTCACTTTTTACGAGTTTTTGTTCTTTTACGAATGAATTACAAATATCATTAATAAGAAATTAGCATTTATGCCATTAGCATGGATCATTGCTTTACATCTGCGAGAACTTTACCCCCCCCCCCCCCCCCCCCCCCCCCCCCCACCCCCCCCCCCACGAAACTTATTTGAAAAGCCTACGTTCTCAAATTGCTTGAATACAAATCGTCTACTTCCATAATTAATTTTCCGGAACTTCACGCACGATCGGATCGGACGCATCTGATATATATTCATTCGTCGACTCTAGAACCGAACTTGGACAAATTAAAAGAGAGAAAAAGGGAAAAAATACCCCACCGAAGAACCGTAACTTTTAATATAGACGGGGCGAACTTTCGGCGAGTACGCGAGTCGAGGGTAAAAAACTGCTTTGAAAGTACACGGTATAAGCCATTGAGACTCGAGCCGCCTCCGCTAATAACGGAATATTTCGGCCCGTCGAACAATCGATGCCCCTCCTCGTTCCTGTTCAATTTCGCCTCGCTCATATAAGCGCGCCGCGCATAAAAGCTCGTGCCTGTTTACCGAGGACCTTTGAAACTTTCGCCGCGCGACGGCGGCAATCGTCATTTATCCGCGCAGGCGGCTCGCTGGAATTCACTGCGGCGATAAAATTTTATCGACGCGCTTACTTTACCCCCTCCGCATGATTTATGCAGAGCCGGGCCGGCCGACGCGCGCTTTTTCGCGCTCGCGCGTTCAATTAATCCGGGCGATAAATCGCCGCGGCCGCCCGCGCGTCCCGGGGATTTCCGGGGGGAGAAGACGAGCGGTTGTTTGCGACGCGGCTAAAGCCGCCAATGGCGACGAGCGGTCGCTGGAAATTGTGGTTTTTCGCATATGCCCCCGGTTTTGTATGTATAGTGTGTGGGTATAGTGTGTGAGCGGGGTATAGTATTGAGAGCGGGGCGCGGTTTAAGGACGAAACTTTTCCTCGCGATAAGTGCATACTTTTACAAAAGGTAGGGTTTTCTTCTCTCTCTCTCAATATGCTTTTTGGTTGGCTGCTCTAAAGCGAGGGATCTATAGCACAAGCAAGAGATTGCATATTCACTTGTTTTTTTTTTGTTTTTGGGTTGTAAAGAACTGTTGCATCACCAGACGAGCTTATTAACAAAACGATGAAAAATCCTCTTATAAATTTAATGGAGAGAGCTTCAAGCTCGAAAGTGCGACTGTATATAAGAGATTATATTACTTCGCTGCCCGTGTACAAAGGAGACTCCAGCAGCGAATTTAATTCGCGGCCGTAATTCCTTCGCGAATGGCCCGAAGATATCTCTCGGTGTGCCGAAGAGAAACATTACGGGAGCGCTGGACCGAATCGGCGCGCGCATAAAGAAGCCCCTAGTTTTATATACGCGCCGGCGCGCGCGGCGAGACTCCCTTTTCCATGTACATATATATATATCCATCCGAAACGGAAGCGAAACAAAAAAAAAACCCGTCTGCCTGTAAATTTCCAGGCGAGCCAAAAATTCCGCCCTTTCGTGCGGTCGTTACAAAAAAAAAGGGAGAAAAAAGAGAAATTTAAAGAAAAAAAAAGATATTGTGTCGTTTCCTATATACGCGTTCGCGATTACTTGAGAACGAGATTATGGATTTAAAAGTTGTGCGCGCGCAGGGTCCAGAGAGAGAGAGAGCCAATGAAAATTTATGGACGCGCGTTTGCGGCCGAAGTTTAAGGAGAGTCTCTGCCGGCCTTTTTTCAGCCCTTATCGCGCGTCCCGGCTCTCTACGTCGTTCTAAAGTATCGAGATTAAGTTTTAGCCGCAGGGTGTATTTCAACTTCTTTCCGTTCGAGGATAAGATAAGGGACACGGTCTTTTGTCCTCTGTCACGTCGTAAACACGTTTCATTTTTTAGGTTAAATTAATTTTGTTTACAGGAAGTATCGTGTACAATACAATTACACTTGTTATACCTACATATTTTATATAAAAGAATGGCCAAATCTGAGAGTAAAAATCTACAATATTGTTACAATGCTATCAAAGTATGTATACAATAAATATTGTCTAAATTATTGTATTACAGCAACAATATTATCCTCAACAGTTTTACAACAACATCTTATAAAAAGATTAAAACCTTAACACAACTCTAATTCATCTAACTCCACCAATCGGCACGATACACGAATTAGTTTCATTAAAATTATTCCAAACAAAAACAGCGAACAGCACTTCAGCACACTACACTATACAAAGTTATAACACTGATTGGTCCAATAGATCGGGGAAACTGAGTAACAACGCCGAGGTAACTCTCTCGTCTCTCTCTCTCTCCCTCGTGTACCCTCTGCACTTTCTTTCGGGAGGCAAAAACTAAAGAAAGAGGAGAGAGCTAGTGTACAGCGCAAAGTGGAGCGACACGCGCGGACGTGCGAGGTCGCCGCGCCCCCACTCCCCCTCGCTCTGCTGAAAATTTCGTCGAGTTTTCAACGCCCTTCGGCGCGAACTCGAGAGTGAAACTCTCTCTCTCTCTCCACGCGAGCAACGGGCGTGTATCAGGCGAATTTCTGGCGCGCGATCTGGAAAAATAACGAGGAGGAGAAGAGAGAGAGAGAGAGATCGCGCGTTGCGTCCCGATTTTTTGCCGGAGCTTCCGCGCCGTCGTCGTCGCTGTCGTCGCTGGTTTGTTTTTCGCGCATACAGCAGGGAAGCGGGAGTTTCCGTTTGCGTAACGGATGAGAGAGCAGGGAGCTTTTTTTTAGCCCCCCCGCCGGAACTCTGACGGAATTTACGGGGATATTTATAGGCGCGGAGGGGTATGTATATGCATGTTTGTAGAATATGATGTATTTGTTATACCAAGTAATTGTAATGAGATATGTTAATTTTGCATTACGATGTTGTCTGGTGGATAGTAATATTTTATCTGCAAGTTGGTTACGTACAATTTCAGTATGATACATTCCGCTCGTATTTTATTTAACGAGAGAGAAAACAAAAATTAACGATATGAACTTTACGCGGAAACTTCTCGTTTCTTGTTAAGCAAACATAGTAACGTTCCAGCTCAGCGAGCGTATAAGTACAAGCAAACGGCTCATTATAAATGTTTCCCCAGCTTTAATGCCATAACCGAAGTGGCTTTTTTTTCTTACCTCATCGCTCCAACTTAAACGAGTAATCGGCCGCTACAAACGTATACAATACTGCGCGAAAAACATTTTCTCCTCTCTCCCTCGTAACATCTAGAGCCGCTCGCGGTTATATTCTTACGTAAAGCTCCCCCTCGGACAACTTTCGTGTATGCAGGCGCGTCGCGCTCACTTGCGGGGCTAATAACCGAACACAAAGCGTGCGCGCGCGCGGCCGCGGTTTTTCCACAATGGCGCGAAATTCCCTCCGCGCGCGCGCGCCCGCGGCTGAAGAAAAGAACTCTGCTAGTGTATACACAACCGGCCTACATGCACCTGCGCGCGCGCGTGTATACATAAAATCATACCCGCCCCTCTTAACAAAGCGAAAGCGCGATATTATTCCACAGCCGTATATATATTCGGAATTCCGAGCTCGCTCTGAACTTCTCCCCCGCGCGCGCGCTGAGAATATAAGGGAGAGAGCTCCGGAAGAAGACGTGAAAAGGCGAAAGGAGTAAGTTCTTCCGCGCGCTCAGCCTCTCTCGCACGTGCCCCGAGATCCCAGAGTAATGACTAGCATAAATTTACCGAGACTCTGTGCGCCGCGCCGCGATTTTCCTCGTCACCGAGTAAGTCGGCACCTTTCTCTCTGTAATTTTCTCCCCGAGTCGAGTTTCTTTCTTGGATTCAGAGCGCGCGCGCTGGGTGTAGTGTACCTTTCTTCTCGTTTCCACGAGTTTTGAATTACTGTCATATTCTCACGGGGAACTTTGCGCGCGCGCGCCCCTTTGCCGCGTGCGGAAAATATGCGCAAAGTTCGAGAGGGAGGAAAAGTTTTTTTTCTCTCTCTCTCCAAGAGTATCGTGTTCGTTTTTAATTTATGAGGGCGATGACACGGATGTTACGCGACGACAGCCCCAAAATGGCGTTTATATTTTCAATATTTATAGTGATATGTTTTTAATTATAAGCGAGATTATACATTACGATTTTGTAAAAGTGATATAAGCCGAAATTATAATTTTACCCGGTAAAATTCCGCAGCTCGGATAAGAACAATGGATTATAACTGTAATTACGCTGACAAGCGCGAACAATTCACAACCGACTGACAATTACTTGAACGCTCGCGCCACGTTAATTAGATTATAACGCAAAGTTACGCTGCTGCGGATGAAAATTCACGATCCGCTGAAATATTAACGTACACAATCCACCGCTGCTTCTCGTTCCGGTTTTTGTGCGCACTCGAGCTCTCGCGCGAATATAATTTCTCGGCGGGGAGTGTGAGGTGTGACACGCTCGAAGGGTTCGCGAAAAGTTTTTAAATTTTTAAGAGCGCCTCGCCTCGCGCATCGATCGTTAATATTCCGAAGGTTATACCACCCAGTCGTTGAGAGCAGCGGCGGTGCAATCGAAAGCGACGACGAGAGACTGAACTTGACTTATATAATGCGAACTTTGTCTTTTTCCTTAGCCTCCCCCCCACTCCCCCGCCCATTGAATTTATTCCATCAAACTTTTCTCATCCGCGGCGGCTGGAAAGGGGTTACACATACCCGCGCGCGCGCGCGCGCGGACGAGAAGTTTTCATATATGGCGCGACCGTGCGCTAAATAATTTGGCGAATTTACTGTTAACGGCGATAGTTGGGAGGAAAGTTGAAACGATGCTGTGAGGCGGATGGGGTGCCACTGAAAAATATTGTCCTGGGCTCTCGATTCGGATGGCTCGTTTTGGTTTCTCGATAAAAGGTTTTTTCTTATATTATACAATGTCTAAATTTTTAGACAAAAACCAGATAGTTATCCTTGTTGTTAGTAGAAAGGATCCTGTATATACTTTCATCTGTCATGTTTATTTTTATATATAGTGCGAAAGTATAAGCTAATGCATAGTAAAAGATGAGAAAAGCTTTTAAACTAATGGAAAGCAGAAGAAAAATACGATTAGAAGTGGTAAAGGATATCTATCTAGCACGTGTGTGCTTACTTATACGGTAACAAAAGCGTCTGACTAAGCCGTATCCTTTTCCACTGACTCTATGTACATGATTATAAATAGACCTCTCAGACGTTACTTCATTAAGGTCTATTGTATTTTTCTTCCCGCTGTGCGAGAGAGAGAGGAAAAAATGCTGAAACCCATTTTCACTTCTTTTTTTTTAACTCAGCTATGTATTAATCTCTCGGATTATATAACACACTTTCGCATAAAATGGTGGTAAATTAGTCACGCTTTTTGTTAAAATTATCAACTCTCATTTCGTAGAAAATTATACGCAACAACATATCTCACAATAACCATGAGACGTCCCATGAGTTCCTTCGTCACACTACCGGCCAAATAAAAGCTCCACGTCGAAGCAAACCCATTTACTTGGCATTAAGACAGCCGCGCAAAAACGCGCACTCGCTGCACCGAACAAACTTGGCCAATTCTCAACTCCCCGAAAAAAAGTGAAGTCCAAGCCCCAAATCTCTCCTGCAAAGCCTGTTATTCTCACCCTCGTATCTCGTATAATCCTCGCTCTCGGTATATATACTAACCGGTCTCAAGAGCCATGTCGCTCCTCCCAACTATATACACATGCACACTTATGTGCATGTTTATAGGAGCGCGCATTAGAAGGTCATCCCGCGCTCTTCGCGTTTGCCGCGTGCAAATAATATATCTGGTTATTGCCGTCTTGGATGACACCAAGCCGGAGCTTAACGAGCGGCCGTAAACGTGCCTCCTCCTCGCTCCTCCCACCTGCTTCTATATACGTGCATGCATGTGGCTGTAGTATCAACGGCCATCGAGGGCAGATTAATTATTAACCGGCCGCTGCGGACTCGCCGAGGCCCCGCACTCGGAGTTTACGAGGTGCCGTCTGTCTGCCCGTCCGCACGCGCGCACGGGGAGGAGTACACGCCCGGATAGCGCGAAATTATATGCCGGATATAGTTTAACCCCCAGTGCGGAGTTTTTTAATGCGGGGAAGGTACGTCGCCGCTTGCAGAACGGATGATCTGACGTATTATTTTATCGATATACTTTTTTGTATTAAAATGAAATTATATATATAAAGTTTTTTAATATGGAATAATTATTATATCATTTGATTGAATTGAACTTTATTGGAAAATTGAATCATTCTTATGTTTGATTTAGCTTTATTGAGATAAAAAGATTTTAATTAAAATTAAATTTTTGTTTTATCACTGTATAAAATATCGTTCGAAACTTTTTACATTTACTTTCGTTTCTGCTGTCACTATACGAAAATCAGATAAACTTCGCAAAATAAAAGTCCAATATATACGCGCTTATCAAAAAAAAATTTTAATTTTCAACTTTTTTTTCTCCGCGCAAACAACTCCTTATCAAGATTCCCATCTCCTTCCGCCAAAATTTGCATATACCCTTTTGAAATCTTTAAAAAAAAATTCGACCGCCGCCGCCACCATACGGCAGCTGCAGCAGCAGCAACGTACTTGGCAAGTTTCTCGCGACGGCGGCGGCGGCGGCAGATGGGCTCTCGTGGGCACACGGCAAACTTTTCCCATAAAACGCCAGCGAGCGGCTAGAGAATATCACTTTCCCGCTACTACATCCTGCCGCGCGACACAACTGCGTCCATACGTTATACGCGACTCTCCGCAGCTGAGGTGTTCGCGCGTCTATGGAGAAATTTTTAAGTAGTTTGGATGACGATGCGCACGCGCCGCCGCCGTGGCTGTGTGATGACTTTAGTTGGATTCTCATCGCACGGTATATAATAGTGTCGAGGCGGTATAAGCGTTCGACATTTGGCCAAAAGTTTTTCGAGGTCGAGATGAGTTATCGGTAAGAAGATCAAAATTTTTCTTTTTACGGTACGATGGCTGGCATGTCACGTTCACTTTTACAAGATTGGATTTTCTCGTTAGAAACATTTAGAATAACTTTGTTTAAACTGCGTTATCTCTCGGTTTAGCATACAAAGATATATTTTACGTTATAGTGTCGTCGCTAAAAGTAATTGGAAATTGCTGTCCGAAACGTCCACTCGTTAAATTAAAATTTTAATATTACACGACCCTAAAGGCCTCGATTTACAGCTGCGCCCTCGCGTCCCCGAGCCGTAAAGCCGAAAAAATTTACAACGCCAGCGTTCGCGCGAAAGTTGCCGAAACCGAACGCTAATGCGCGGTATAATCTTTTTTTTTCTCCTCGAAAGCCATAGCGATAAATTAAAACGCGGCGCGATCGCGCTGACTAATTGGAAATAGTCGATCCCGCAATAATCTCGTTTAGCCGGGTGAAATACAACGTTATATGCGCGTATACGCATATGCGCGTGTCACGGTCAAAGTGGGCCTCCCGACGTATATATATATTTTTTTTTCTTCGCTTGCCCGCGTCGTTATTTTTATTTTTTTTTTCACTCCCCGTGTTCGTTTATGGTGCTTTGTTTCGCTCGGCGATTGCAATAAATTTTTTGTCTCGCCTGTTAGGGGCACAGGCCTTTATTCGCGTGCTTTTCCTTCCCGCACCAGCGAACGGCATGTGTGTGTGTGTATTTTTTTTCTCTCTCGGCGCGACGAGAGAGAAAGAGAGAGATCCGGCGTTATTTTTGGAAACACGCGTCTCGTGTTTCCCTGCCGTGCGTGATGACCGAAGTTTGCACCTTTTTGGCGGAAAATATAAAAGCAAATTGTTTGCCTCTGTCGCGATCGCTTTTCAATAGGCTAATTTTTTTCTCTGCGCATATATCAATTGAATATATTTTCGTCGAGTTATTGGTCCATGAGTTTTTATTTTGTAAGTATATACTTACCTGTTAAAAAGATATGTCGACACGAAAACAAATAAATATGTTTTTTTTTATTTTACATGGTGAAAAAAATCAAAAGGATTAATTTACTTCTAAAGAACATTAATTACTTGAATTTAATAATACTAATTGGATTTAAAAACCGTGAGATCCTGGTGATAGCCAAAAGAACGAATTTTGTATTAAAAAACGGAGCCTGTAGGTTAAGACGAGTATAATATAACTTTTTTGTATGACGCCAAATCAACAGATGTATATGCTTTTTATATGTTATTGTTATGAAGGATACATATATTATTCTTATAGAAGAAAAATAATCCTCATTGAAGAGAACAGCGTTCTTTACCTATATTTCCACAGTCTCCCTATTGTTTGGTTAAAACGAATGGAGGCTAAACCACAGATTACCGTATAGGACCGAGAAGACAAACGAAAATTAGTTCCTCCTCAGAACTTGACGTGTAAAGGTCGCTAGCGAGGTGACTGCTGATGATACCTTGAGAAACTTATTCTCTGCGCATATTCAAGATAATTTCACCAAAGTATAATTGTCTAAACTTTTCAAACATATATAGTAGTTATAAAGTTTATATTTGGAAAACCATTATTTGTTTTCATTTTTACACAATTAAAGTGTCGTTTTATTTGAACAATTTTGGACTCTCAATACCGACATGTTTTTTGAAAATGAATATTTTAATTTGCAAACTTGTCACGTATTCCTATTTTCTTGTCCCGTCAAAAACAACTAAACCATAGCAAACAAACAAAAAATAAAAAAAAACAATTTGCAAATACACAACTAATATTTGTGACAATACGCTATACCCACAAATAAACAAAATCTGAAAGGTCAAATCCGGCTGTAACCAAATTTATGAAAAAAAAAAAAAAAAAAAAGATAAAGTTCCCGAAATTCTTAAGATTCTTCCATAAGCCTAACGCAAACTTCATAAAACTTTCTTCCAAAATCTCCGCGCTCTGTATCGAAACTTTTCTATAATGGCCTGATTTGCAAGTCCAGGGCTTCACTTCTCGCGCGCTCTCGTAATTCTTTTAGCACTTCAAGCTCGCGCATCGGGGACCAAAGAAAGGCAAAAAAGCTGAAAGCTCCGCGCACGCGAGCGGCGCGTGGCCCGAAAAAAGACGTCGAGGCAGGCGTCGCGCGTAAAAAGCTGCGGCACCGCGGGCGCGCGCGCTAGTTCTCGTCCCGTCGCAGCGAGAGCGAAAGAAAGATAGAGAGACGACACGGTCCTGAAATTAAAAAGTTCGCTCGTATAACTGGCGAGAGCGCGCGCTATACGTACCCTACTGCGAAAAAGTTCGATGGCACAGCTGCGCGTGAGAGGGCTCGGATATGTATACGCGAATTCGTGCTGTCGTATTACGGTCCGCGGAATTACCAGAAAGCTCTGTTGTGGCGTTACAGGCAGAAGAGGGAGGATGAAATGTTTTACTCGATTATTATCTGCAAATGTTGACTAATTTTACAAGTTGGTGTGTAATTGCAGGTATGTATTATATGTGTATGTGTAATGTTCGCGGAGATTCGATTTATTTGCGTAAAGAAATATGAAGTTTAAAATTTTATAAATGACTATAGCTATATTCAACGCGCCTCGCGCGTCTTATTTGGTTTTTATTTTATTTATTTTTTATTTTGTTGAGGTTATAAACATGATAAAGTTAGTTTCAATTTTAAAGTTTTAATCAGTTTAAATCGAACCATAAGAACATAAATTAGATAAATAAAATAATGAAATTTTTCTTATACTATTTCAATTATTCAATTTTAAATATACTTAAACTCAAGAATTCTTGAAAATTCAAACATATTAAATTTTTAAATGACTCTACAACAACCAATAAAACAGTCTTATTGCGATGACAGATTTCATCCATCACTTTTTTTAAAGAGAGGATAAGGTCGCAATGCATTGTCAAATGAAAAAATAGGATAAAAATGTTATAGACCCTGTAGTGTTCTGTCCAAGATATATAACGACTTTTCACTCTGACGTTTTCTGTCGCTGGTGTCACGCGGCGAATGAAATTATCTGCACTCTGCGTTCCCGATAGATGTATACTGCGAAATTTTTCGAAGCGTTTGACTTTGACATCACTTTTCTCACGACCCCGAATACATTTTTATAAACTAAATATTAATTTGAGCAAATACCATATATTTTCACATATATATGTACA
>JAPYZP010004628.1:0-13812 GCA_030522985.1 Torymus sinensis
TACATTTGGAGAATCGTCTATTTGTGGTATTTCAGTCTTTTTGTGCGCCGCGTAGCCACTGCGCACACGCACGCATGACCTCGCGCGGCGCGCGCGTGATTATGATGATAAAACGCGCGCGCGCGCGCACCGCAGGGAGAGGTCTTTTTTGTGAAAATTTCCCTTTGATACGCCAAATGCAGATACTAATAAGTATAAAATAACGTAAATTATATATAATAAAGTAACGCGAGGTGATTACTATATATAATACTTGTCGATCACACATATATACCACGACGCCCTCTGAGCAGCGTCGTGTGCGCGTGAATGCCATAGAGCTGCATAATTAATCACGACGCGATCATTGCGTTCGTTTTTCTTTTTTTTCTTTTTTCTTTCATACGCGATGATTGTGTACGAGTATCCGAAGATTTGAGGCGGGAGAGAAAAGAGAAATTGTTGCGTCGACGACGGCGGGGGAAAATTTGAGATTGTATTTTGACGGAGGCTGTGCAGAGCGTGGCTTTCGAAAGTATGTAGTTCTGTCGCGAGTTGAAAACACTTTTACGAATTGTTGATATACATATAATAATTAATATATTGTCGGACACCCGCGCGATGGATTTGAGAGCTTGCGAATTGTGGACGACGCGATGATGGATATTTGCAGCTCTATGCCCCGCGCGTATATATATATATGCCGCAACATAGACTATCCGCGGAGCGAATCGGCGCGCCCATTATGCTAGCTATATATTATATAGGAGCTGGCTGATCGCGTGCGCTAAACAACAACAACAACAACACGTTCTAATTAATATGTAAGAGAACAAAAATAATACCCCCTACCCCTCTCCCTTAGTTTACTTTGTGCCTTTCGTCCCTCGAGCAGATGCGCGCTGCATTGTTGTTCATCTGCGGCGTCGTATATTATACATAGGTGTGCGCGCGCGCGGCAAAATATATTATATAATATAGCCGCGACGCTGTCTTGGTATTTCTATTGGGCCGGCGACTGCCGCCCTCCTAAATGGTCGGAACGGTTTGAGACGTATAATGGTTCAACGGCGCGTTGGCCTTTCCTTTCTTACATTGATTACGATAATGAGTGTATAGAGGAGAAGAGAGCGAGAGAGAGAGAGAGAGAGAGAGAGTCAGAGTGAGCAGAAGATGAGAAACCATGAAACATGAAAAAAAAAATTAACAATACAAGAAAACATAGATTTTACATTCAATGACGCACAATAAACTTGCATAATACGCACCTTGTAAATGCAGTTGTGATCTTAGAAATTGGTATACTATACTGTCGTAACGGTACATTGTAAGGGAATACATAAACAAAAGATAACGATTTAAAGTAAAGACAAGTAAACAAGCAGATAATACAGAAAGAGAGCATTTAGGACCTATACTAACGCGGATTTCAATAACGAAGAAGCCATAGCATGTAGCTGAGAATAAAGAAACTAACATTAATACTGTAATAACGGATCTGTAGATTTTGAAATTAGAGTTGTGATGGGAGAGTAATTATAACGTGTGCAGTGACTGATAGCGATGATTTAAGCGGACAAAATACAATGCTGTGAAAAGATTCGTTCTTTATTGATCTTACATATTTAAATTAGAGTTTCTCGATGCTGTAGTTTAGGAGTTTGAAAAAAAAAAAAAAAAAAAAAAAAAAATTCTGTTTGATTCGATATAAGTGTTGCGGGGTCGCTCGGCCGATGGCTCGCGGATAGCTATGTTGTTTGCATGAATTTTGGAATCTCCATTCCGGATTCTCTTTCTACGTTTGGCACGCACATTTATTCAGCGCATTTTATCACGAGAAAACGAATTTTTAGACTATTATCAAGATGAGACGAGAGATGCATATTTCAATTTCGTCCGTTCTATTTTACGAGTACGTGTTTTAGTGCAGAAGCGCACATAGTTTAAGATATTTACAATCAATTTACTACGGTGCAACTTAACGATGTTTCTCTGCGGTTGCTTTTGGCGACAGCCGTTTCGGATTATAGTTTATTTACTTTTTCTATATTCATTATATTCGAATGTGTATTTTCTAATCATCGTCTCAAAATTAAACGATATATTTTTTCAATAAAAAAAAATTTGAAAAACTTTGACAATTTGTACCGTGACAAATAAAGCGAGTGAAAGCGCGGTATAATGATATTCCAATGGATTTGCAATCATAGGTGTATTGCTAGGTAGGTGTACAGCTGGATTTTGTCTACGTTTTATCTACAGCACCCATTCTTGGCAAGCATTCATTGAAGTTTGAACGTCTACTGCACAAAGTAGTTACCTTTAATCAGTGTTATTTCATAATATAAAAGAAATTTAAATAATATGTCGGTGGTGTTTTATAAAAGCTGTATTCCGATATTATCGAATGAATCAATCTATGATAGTTGTTACTACTTGCGCAAATAAACACATGCTGATCAAAAAATTAATAGTTCTGTTTTATTCTTAACCTTAATGTATGAATAATTACAAAATTAATTTATATACACCTTCGTCTTAACAATTTATAGTTATTTAGAAGAAACTCACTCGTTTAAAAAAACATTACCTAGTACAAACTCAAAGCACATATTTCTCCAAAAGTTCTTGTTTTTTACGTAAGAGCAAGGCTTCTTGAACTTCTTTTTGACTGGGTATGTGCATCTGTGATGTTTCCATTTTGTCTTCTGTGGCTGGTGATTCAGCCTCTTTATTATTCTGTTTAGTTTTCCATTCTTCAATCAACACTTCTCGATACGATGTTTCTTCTTCTTGTTCAAGAGGTAAAAGTATGCCGTCATCATCATCCCTGTACCCATAATAATCTGCATCAATGTCTTTCATCAATTCTGCACGAGTTTTTCGTGGAGGAGGAGGTGGTTCCTGTTCAAACAGCTCACGAACCCCAGGTAAATCCTTTGCTGCTCCAAAATACTTATAACCTCTATTTCCAGGTACCTAATAAAAATATTAAATTGAATCAAATTAAAGATATAATTGAAATATTTTATAAGCAACAGAAGGGAATGGCATTAAAAATTACAATTTGAATTTTTAATTTTAATTTAAATTAATATATTGCTTACTTCTCTTCCTTCATGATCTAACATACGTGGTCCAGTACGAGAATAATCTGGACCTCCCAGTTCTTTTATCTGTACTTCCCAGTGACGTTTTTCCCGAAGTAGTTTGTTAATTTCATCATTCAAATCTCTGATGCGGAATTCACCTAATCCTGCGTTCTGAATTTGTGCCACTTTTTTTGCTATCTCTCTAATAATTTGCATTCTCCATTTTTCAGCTTTTCTAAGATCTTTACACTCTGATGCAAGATAAGGTCTTCTTTCCTGTTCCTTTTTCATTCCATCATTGCAATGTGCTGCTCGCCAACGTGCTAGAGTGGTCCTATAAAGTAAATTTATAGAATTATAAACTAATCAATAGATATATAAAGTTGATAATAAAATAAGTAAATTACTCACATAGCTTTTTCCGCGTTACGTGCCTAAAACAAAAAATAAATAATACTTCGTTAAAGATAAATAATACTAAAATCATGTTATGTTTACAATGCCTAATTTGCTTTTTCAAACATAACATTATAATATTTTTTACTACTTTCTTTAAATAATCAATCAACAATCAAAATAGATAATACAAACTGTACATATAAATTATATATTTAAATAGTTAAACTTACCATTTTTTATTATTGGTTGTAAATAGGTTATGTTCAAAATCGTGCGGCACTGCCGTTTACACTACATTGACTACATGTCAGTAGTCCTATATATATATATATATATGTTCAGCAGAAGTTCAGGTTCAGTACTCAAGATACTTCATCAAGGTGCAATTTCATGACAGCGATTGGTCATCAAGCAGATCTATGCCGCAGCTCTGATCTTGCGCTGCGTGCGTACTTCTATATATATATTATACAATCACATTATTATTATTATAGTGCGAGTATGCTCAATAAATGATAAAAATGCCACTCTGATTTTGGTTATGTGCGAAAATATTAGATAATATCATTGATAACTTATTCATATATAGTTTAATAAAAAAGGCGTAATGTACGCATTTTTTAATATTTTTAGGTGACAAGGTGAGTGTTATAATACTTTTTGTTGTTGATGATACCCTCACTCACTAACATTGAAATTAACCTCTGCGTATACCTTCTCATGCATGTAAACACTTTTAAAAATATTTATAAAATAAAATTTTAAATAATATATTGTTATTTTCAAACCATGCCTTTAGACTGTCCATAAAATTTGAATAATGAGTTTGAGACATTTACTATAGATTTGTATTACTTAAAATAAATTTATGAAATCAATTATTTCAAATGTAATGAGGTTGATTTATAATTTTTGGATAAATACAGTAATAGTTATTTTTTTAGGGTTGATTAACTATGAGTTATTTTGTACTACTGCAGCTTGCACGATGTAGAACTTTCAACAAGTTCATTTTAGAGAGGTGTTTAAGGCAAGTAAAGCCGAGACTCTACAGCATTAACAATGATGACACATATAGCAAGAAACAAGAACTTAAAAGACAGCGTTGGGCACGAAGAAAAGAGATCAAAGCTCGTTTTATTAAGGATTTTCAACAAACAAGACAGAAAGTAGAAGAAATTATAGAAAGAGAAAACATCTGGACTATTCCAAACTTTTTATGTATTGGACGTATCTTATCGACCCCATGTTTAGGATATTTAATAGTGTCACAAGATTACCAAGTAAATAGTAAATTTTAATTCGAATACAAATTCAATTTTGTATTCATTATGCAATAATGCAATTTTTAAATATTACTCTGTAGATAGCTCTATGGCTTTTTGGGTTTGCTGGTCTTTCTGATTTAGCTGATGGATGGATTGCACGTACATGGACCTCTCAAGCTTCCAAACTTGGAAGTTTCTTAGATCCTGTAGCGGACAAGTTATTAGTTGGCACAATGTTCTTGACCTTAACTTGGGTTGATTTGATTCCCATCCCACTTACATGTCTTGTAGTAGCAAGAGATGTTGCTTTGGTTGCTGCTGCATCATATATTCGATATCGCTCACTACCACCACCGGTAATATATTTATATTATGTATTCATATACATTTAAAACTATTTGCAACAATCTTTTGAAAAATATTAACATTTAGGAAATTTTAAATTCTTTATATTTCTTATTATATATTTATAGTTTTATACAATTTACATGTTATTAATCTGAATTTTTGTTAAAATTTAAATTCACCATCACTTTATCAAAACTAACAAAATATAAACATGTATTTTCTCTATTTTCCAATTCATTCTAATTGTAAGTGTAAAGCATGGGATATAATGATATTATAAAATTTAAATAATTCTATGCAAATTAGAATTTCTTACATTACTTTTTACATTTCTGTGATCATAATTTGTATTCTGAACTCTAAGCATAAAAATTAAAAAAAAAAAGACAAAATATACTGTATATATTAAATATAAATTTAATATATACAGAAAAATTAAAATATTAATACATTTTACAGAAAACTTTAGCAAGATACTTTGATGCAACCCATGCAACAGTACAGTTGGCTCCGACATTCATAAGTAAATTGAACACAGGTATTCAATTAGTATTGGTTGCTGGAACATTAGCAGCTCCTGTATTTAATTTTGTGGATCATCCTATTCTTCAAGGTCTTTGTTATTTTACAGCAATAACAACTATTGCTGGTGGTGTAAGTTATTTAATCTCAAAAGATACTTACAAAATACTTTCAAAAAAAAATAACTTATCAAGATAACAAACCTCATGTAAAAATAATTAAACAATATCTGTATAAAGATGTTATTTCTATGTACATATTTATTATTAAATATTTTTAAAATTATGGCAATTAACATTTATTTACAAAGATTCACTCTCCATTACCAAAACTTTTGATCAAATGAATAATCTTCATAAGCTGTTTCTTCTAAATGTGATAGATCTAATTCTACACCCATATAATCGATTTCTAGCCTAAACGGTCCAGTGATTTTATCAGATATAGTAAAACTAATTGATGATACATCTTGCTTATTAATAGCCCGACTGGCGGCTTGTATTCGTCCTTTGTAAGCAAACAAAAATCTTGAAAATGGTATTCGAACGTGCTGCCAATATGGGCCACCTCTAGTCCAAATAAAGTAATGATATGTGTCATATTGTGTAACATCAGATGTTCCTGGAACATGCAAATTAATTGCATACACTCGTCCATCACCTCTTACTCTTAGTACGAAATGAGTGTATTGAGACCAATCATAATGTTTGAATTTCTCAAATAAACTTAATTGAGGAGTGAACTTCAAGTTACAATAACCAGTGTGTTTCAGTTTTCCATCTGGTGGCAATTTTGTATCCAAAAATCCATGAAATAGTCCTTTTGAAAAACGAGTAAACTCTAATCTACAAAATAATAATAATATAATAATTTTGTTTTGTAAAAAATAATATATAGATTAAACAAAAGATTCTAAATGTTCTTACTGAGCTGTTGAAAATCCAATATCATTATCCTTATCTGTTGTTATAACCCATCTATTTAATTCATTGGGATCACCCGTAAATCTCCAAATAACACTTACGTCATTTGGATAAACTAATTCTGGTCCTTTTATAACAGTATCTTTATATTCATTAAAAGATTCTTTTAACGTCTCTTTGAATATTTTCATTTCTAGAAACAATCTATCTTTAAAAGATAATTTTTCCCATTCACATTCCTCTTTAGATTTTTGTTGATAGCCATCTTTCCCTGGAGGTTCAAAGAATAAAGATGTATATCTAGATGTATGAAAATTTCTTGTATTGATTTTTCGTATTAATAGTCTTGCCCATTGAAGTGTCATGATTAACTGAAATATAACACAATACAATAGAGTAATGAATATATTATAATATATTATAGATATATAGATATATAAATAATCAATTTTTTTAATTTTAATATAAATATTAAAAAATTTTCTTCAGCTAAAACTACTTATATTTTTTTAATTTATAATCTCTACCTTACTCAATCACAGATTTCTGTATTTGATTTTTCATATTTCTTAATCAATTTTCGTATTTTTTAAATTATTAAAGCACTCGCACAATCTTTTCACTTCAAAGAATGTACCTCTGCTCGAGTATTAGAGAAAATATGTAATATTAAAAAACAAATTTGAGAAATTAGTGAAGGTCAGTAATTATATAGTCGCTTGTGGGTAAGGTAAGGCATCCCTTTAAGAGGTTATGAATCAATGAAAATTCTTAATAATAACATTATTTAATAGTATTAAGTGCCAAAAATTCAAAAACTTTTTATAAATTAAAAGTTAATAATTTTATGTTTCATTGTTTATCATTATTAATAATTATATGGTTACACTTGTGATTTGGATATTTGTTTAGTTGCTTGCTGCTATACATAAACTCTTATGTTTATATAGTACCTAATATAAGTATAGAACATACGCACCGACACGGCATCAGGAGCAGTAGTGAGCACGCAGAGTCGTATTCGTAATATTCGTATATACTTACACTGCATATATAGGAGTACTTACTACTTAGGAGTCTTAGGACATATCATAGATTCATAGCGCAGTGCCGGACAGTGCTGTGTAGAGACCCTAATGAAAAACGAAAACTTATTTTTTCCATATAGGATTCATTAAAGTATGAAACAAAATAAAAAATATATGTATTAATTAATCAGAAGGTATAGATATTAATAATTAAGTTTAATATAATACTTTAATTTTGCCTATCAATTTTGTAGATTATATTTTATATGCACGGCTAGCTAACGGCTAACTCTGCCAATCCACGGGCGTATTCCGAAACAGTTTGAAATAATTTGAAATCGAGCGCCTGAGTTCAATACGCCTACTACTCGTAGCTTTCCTCGCTGATTGGTTGTTTTTAAAGCTCAACCAATTAGCTAGCAAGGAAGTCTCGAGTAGTAGGTACTTTAAACACATACGATACGGCATAGGTACAGGGTACAGCGTACGTGATACGCTACATGCAATACTGGATTCACCGACAGATAAGCATGTATAGGTTTTCATATACTGGTTACTGAATCTTCTGCAATCTGCACGTGCACCAGCACCGGCTCGGTGCGTAAGTTGATGAAAACATGAGTATGGCAACAATTACGCTACTCAAAAGAAATAGACTTTTCCTATATCTCAACCGAAAATATGAAAATAGATATGTATTGCAAGCAAAATTACATTCTGAAATTGACCCTACGGCAGGTTCAGATATTAATGTTCAATTTTCTAATGGGTAAGTCTTACTTCGTTTAGTATGTATAACCTATAAAAATGATTACAAGTTATTTTATTTTTCAATTTATATTATTAAATAACTTATAATTTATTTGTAATTTTTTTTAACTTTTTTCATGTATACATTATAACTTGTTGTTCTAGAAAAAACCTAAATTTTTCTACTGGAAAATATGCTCGTATGGCTGATGGCTGTGCGGTCGCAACATTAGGTGATACATCTGTGATGGTAACAACAGTGAGTAAATCTCAAGCATCTAGCCCTAGTTCTTTTATACCCTTAGTAGTCGATTATAGGCAAAAAGCTGCTGCAGCTGGTCGCATACCAACAAATTTTTTAAGGAGAGAACTGGGTCGTACTGAACATGAAATTTTGACGAGCAGGTTAATTGATAGATCAATACGTCCATTGTTTCCACAAAAGTACAATCGTGAGACTCAAATAATGTGTAATATGCTAGCTTTAGATGGAATCAATGACCCAGATGTAATTTCCATTAATGGAGCTTCTGCAGCATTAGCTGTCTCAGATATTCCATGGAATGGTCCAGTTGGTGCAGTGAGAGTTGGGTATATTGACAATGAAGTTGTAATAAATCCAACAAGACGTGAAATTCATGAAAGTTCTTTAAACCTAATTGTGACAGCAGCACAACAAAATTTAGTTGTCATGCTTGAAGGATCAGCAGATGATATTTTGGAGCAAGATTTAAAAAAAGCTTTAAAAATTGGAGTGAAAGAGTGTCAAGGTATTATTCAAGCAATTCAAAATCTTCAAAAACAGTATGGTAAACCAAAAAGGACAATAGAGGCTCCTCCTGAACTACCACAAGAAGTAATAGACTCTGTAAAATCTCTTTCAGAAATGAAACTTCGTGAAATCTTTTCTGATTATAAACATGACAAATTATCTAGAGATAATGCTCTTAATAATCTTCGGACTGAAGTATTAACAGAAATGAGATCAAGTTATTCAGATCTGGACATAACTCTAACATCTGAAACTTTTTCAGAATTTAGTAGAACAGTATTTAGATCACTTATATTTGAAAATGACTGCAGGTATAATTTACATTTTGATTATTTTTTATTATGAAAATTTTAAAAGTATGTACTATTAGTAATTTTCGTTTATTTAATTCTAATGAAGTTAATCTCAGTTTGATGATTGCATTGTATGTTGAACAGTTTATTTGACATTTTAACACTAAAAGAAAATATTCTTATATTTATTTTTTTTTATCAACAAAAATAGTATATGATTAGTAAAATAGATTGTGAAATTATTTATTTTCATAGGTGTGATGGTCGAAAAATTAATCAACTGAGAGATATTACTTGTCAGGTGGATTTATTTAAACCTTTACATGGTTCATCATTGTTTCAACGAGGTCAAACACAAGTTCTTTGTACAGTTACACTTGATTCACCAGACAGTGCTCTCAAAATGGATACCATAACTATGTTATCAAGTGGAGTAAAGGAAAAAAATTTCTTTCTTCATTATGAATTCCCACCATTTGCTACTAATGAAACAGGAAGAACTGGTCCTGTAGGAAGAAGAGAAATGGGCCATGGAGCCCTTGCTGAAAAAGGGTTACGATCAGTACTGCCAAAAGACTATCCATTTACAATAAGATTAACCAGTGAAGTGTTAGAATCTAATGGTATGATTTTATTAAGCAAATTTTCGAATTCTTTTATAAACTAATTTCATATCAAAATAGAAAAATAATTTGAAGTAGAAAAAATAAAAAAAAAATTAATACCCTTGCCCTACAGAACATTGAAGCTACATAGAAAATGAATTATAATCATGATTTTTTTATTTTATTTGTTTCTATTTGATTAATGTTTTGAAATTTATCAAATATTTTAGGTTCCTCGTCAATGGCTTCAGTATGTGGTGGTAGCTTAGCTTTAATGGATGCAGGTGTTCCAATATCTGCCATGGCTGCTGGTGTAGCTATTGGATTAGTTACAAAATATGAAAAAGATTTAAAACAAATAGAAGATTATAGAATACTTACAGATATACTTGTAAGTTTTTTACAATATTACAATAGGTTCATAGTTCATTACTGTATTTATTCAGTCTTTCATATTTTTTATTTTTGGTAATTAATTATTTATATTCAACAGGGAATTGAAGATTATTTAGGGGATATGGACTTTAAAATTGCTGGTACAAGAAAGGGCTTTACAGCTTTGCAAGCCGACATTAAAATTGCAGGTCTTCCATTAAAAATTGTAATGGAGAGTCTACAATGTGCTAATGAAGCAAAATCTCAAATTTTAAATATTATGAATAAAGCGATTTCGAGACCAAGAACTGATAAGAAGGAGAACATGCCTGTCACTGAAACAATTGATGTTCCTGTTCATCTTAGAGGAAAATTGTTGGGTATCGGTGGAAGTAATATTAAAAAAATTTTTGTTCAAACTGGAGTCCATGTAAGATTTCAAATGTTTATTATTTTTTATTATTAATTAGTGTGTTCAAATAGTATATTTCGATACTAGTACGAAACAGTGATTTTATTTTAATCTCGTATGGACTTTGCGTCCAAGCGAAACGAGTATTAGTATTTTTTGAGACGATGTGTGCAGAGCTTGATTAGAAGCTACGCTTCTTTATGCAAGGCGTACGAAATTGAGTTTTGCACGCGGAGTGTCGAAACAGTACATTACGCAACCAGTGCGTAGTAGTAGATACGACCCTTGGCGAGTAAAGTAAGAAATGTCTCAGATCACATGTAATTGTCAGCCAGGCGACGCGGTGGTTGACAAACATGTGATCTGAGGCTTTCTTTTTTACTGGCAAAGGTCGGTATACTATTAAATGATTCCCACACGAGCCGCGGTTGTTGCCCGCGCGTAGTGAGGCTGACAAAAAAGACGAGTGTTGGACGCACCAAAGATCAGGCGATACTTTACTATTTTTGTAAACGTGTACGTGTATTAATCGATTTTCCGTATGTGCAGACCCATACATTGCGCAAAGTAAATTACTTTCCACACTTTGCACACTAAATACGCATAGAAAATCGAGTTTACCGCACTTAGTTTAGAAAAATACTATTTAGTGATTGTAATATGTACGAAATGATTTTCTTATCTTTAAAAATAGTAGTATATCGATGGCTGAGAGGACGGAGAACGTATCTCGGCGCGCGGATGAAGAACGACGTATTTCGGCGCGTGGACGAAAAACGTCGTATCTCGGCGCGAGGATGAAGAACGACGTATCTCGGCGCTCGGCGCGAGGATGAAGAACGACGTATCTCGGCGCTTTTCGTCTTATACTGGCCGTGTACTGGCTGTAAAAATTCCGAGATACGTTGTTCTTCACCCGCGCGGCAAGAGAGGTCCTTCTTCACCCGCGCGGCGAGATACGTCCTTCTTCGCCCACGCGGCGAGATATGCCCTTCTTCCACTCAGCCGTCGATATGGTGGTACTTCACCGAGAAAAAAAGGCTAGCTTAACTGAAGTCAGGCATGCGGGCATAGCCGAAGTACATTAAGTTTAAATCGCCGTAGAGTTCGGCAGTTGCTGCAAGACACTAATACTGTTTCTCCTTTAGAGTCAGGCCGAGACTAACCAACACTCATGCAGTTTCTCCATGAGAGTCGAGCACAAACTGTCGGACACACAGGCAGTATCACCTTGTGGATCAAGCACAAACTGCCGGGCACTCAGGCAGTTTCTCCTTGAGATTCTGGCAAAAGCTTCTGGACACTCAGGCAGTTTCTCCTTGAGAGTCAAACAGAAACTGCCGGACACTCAAGCCCGACAATTCCAGCTATTTTCTCTTGAGTTTTTAGCAGCTCCAGCTGTTTTTTTTTTCTCAGTGTTACTACATAATTACGACAATGGACAGAGAAGACAATATCCAAGGCTCAAGGACATCGACAGAAACGTAGAGACGCAGAAATAGGAACGGAGACATCAAGATAAAGAAATTGAGGTAGATGCGTCGAGACAGACAAATAGAAACAGAGATGTAGAGCCAGATATATAGAGATATAGATACAGAGAGCTAGAGACAGAGACGAAGAGGCAGAGATGTAGAGACGAAGACATAGAGACAGATACGTAGAGACAGAGACGAAGAAGCAGATATGTAGGGACCGAGATATTGAGACAGGGATGTAGATATATAGACATCGATTAGAGACAGAGACGTAGTGACAGAGACATATATACCGAGAGGATCAAAGAAGGTGACATAAACGAAGAGGTAGTCGCGGAGAGCAGATACAAAAGAATAGAGACAGAGAGGCAGATACAAAAAGGCATGGAGAGAGTGCGAAACAGTAATTTAATCATCGGCAGAGAGATAAAGGAGAAGATACTGATCCACAGGCACAATGAATGAGGCAGGCAGAAAGAGTCAGAAATATACTGGGATGCAGAATATGACTGTACCATACTGGTGGGAAAAACTATTTCTTTAGGCATTATCTATTACTGTATTTATTACTAACGAACATGTATTTAGTACATGTTCAATTGAAACATGAAATTTATTATATTATGGTCTAGATTAATTAAAATTGATAGATTTTCAAATATCTAATCGGGGGTTGACGAGCGGAGCGAGTAGGGGGGGGGGCACCTCCTGATATATATATATATATGGGACGTTTCAGGTAAACTGTTCCCTTGACAATATTAAAATTGTTCAAAATTTTTTTACCGGTTCCAAAATAGCCCCAAAACACAGCTATAAAATTTTTGAGCAAAATATACAACCGTCGAAGAGTTTCAATTTTTGAAAATTAGAGAATTTTGATTTTTTTTCCGCATCCTTCAATATGTATGATTTTTTAACTGAAAACTTTAAAGTTTTTGTGTAGCATATTATATGGGAAAATTTTATAATTTCCAAGATGCATTATTAAAAGTTATTGTTTCATCAATTCAAATTTTGTTGAATATCAATATTCAATGTATATCAGCGCGCGGTCGTCCTAAGGCTCTTCTATACTTGCCTTCGGAGCGTCGCGCGCTCCTTGATATTGAAATACAATATCCAAACTCTGAAAAAGGTGTGTACGACCAGGCGGATTTCACTGAAAGGCTAAAAGATGCCTTAATACTTTTCAAATGGTCCCTAGCTTAAGATGGAATTCGATCACTGAAGAAAGTTATGTCCGACTAAAGCTGTCAAAAAGCACAAACTAGCGCTTTCAAGAGAACAGTTGACCTGAAACGTCCTATATATACTGGAGGACTTCGCCCCCTGCTCTTTCCGCTCGCCCATTATTGGATAAAAAAATGTTAATAATAATAGAGTACTGACGAAGAATAACTGTTCATTGAAATTCATTTGAACCATTATTTATCTTTATATTTACTTGCTCCGTTTGGCAATCTACAATATATATATCTTACTATAATATATACTTGTAAGCACGACTCTTAGCCGCCACATCCCGCCGCATCCCGCCGCAAAGGCCCCTACTCGAAAGGTTTACC